>JANRGW010031147.1:7625-40678 GCA_024733675.1 Psilopsiagon aymara
GGCGGCCCCCCTGGGGGGGGGGGGGGGGGCTCTGACCCTTTGCCTCTCACACATTGAGCCCCAAGGGCTGTGGCCAGTGGAGCTGTGAAGGGAAGGTGCGAGATCCCTCCTGCACTGAAGTCCTGTGCTCCGCTGTTGCTAGCCTGGGTTTCCCTGCTCCGCTCTGGCTCAGCATCCCTCCAGCGAGCTAATCAGGTCAATGCATTTTTAACGTGGCGTAGGAAATCTTTATAGTTTTTGTCAGACTCATTCTTCTCCCTTCTCTCTTTGTAGGGGGCTGGGTTATTTAGTGCTGAATAGCAAGCCGAGATGCTTTCCCTTCACCGTGCTGCTGACTGTGCATGTTGGGGCTGCAGGATGGGCAGATGGTGCAGGGGGGACCCATCACTCCCAATATATCACCCACTTACAGGCAAATCCATGGAGCAGCCCAGGTCCTGCTTCCAGCATCTGTACAGCGGGGCCAGATGTGCTGACACAGTGAGAGCCGCAGCACTCACAGACCATGTGCTTCCCGTCTCTGCGCATCCACAGCTTCTCCTGGCATCCAGGGCTTCACTCCCACGCCGGGCACGGGCACCATGCGTCGTGTGGCTGCAGGTCCCACTGTGGCCAGCGCTGGTGGCTCTAATTGGGTGGCAGCACACAGATGGTGGCAGGTGCCCGCCGGGTGCAGAGACACAAAGGGCTGCTTTGTGTATCGGGGTTTATCTTTCCCATTAATGGCTTTCTAAATTAGTGGCAGTGGAGCAAAAAAACCCAATCTGAACTTGGAGCATGCATGATTACTATTGTAATAACCTTGGCTAATAAGAATATGATGTGGTGTTAAGCTGGGGAAGAAACCACATTTCTCATTAGCTTTTTGATTAATTACTCCACATAATTTCCTAGGGGGACATGCCTGGGACTGATTGCCTTTGCTTTTGACGCATGGAAGTGGTTTACCTTCACTTAATAATTTGCCTGGTGACATTTTAATGGCAGTGCTCAATTCATCTCCAGTCGGATGGAGGCAGCGGTGCCTTGGCCTCCCTTTGCTCCTCCAGCGCTAGACCCGTGGTCCGCCCCTTCCCGGTGATGCTCAGCAGTGGTACCTGGAGCAGCGGTGTGCAGCTGCGCGGCTGCTCCGCTGCCAGGGATCCAGCTGGAAGGAGGCATATGTTTACGTGGCTCGGAAGAGACCAATTTCCTTCCTTGCTTTGGAATATAAATATTTTACGGGAGCTAAAATATTCCAAGACCGTTTGATGTTGCCACATGGAGTGGCATCGAACACAGGCGGGAAGGAGGGGAAGAAAGGAGAGGGGAGCAAGCAGCGATGCATTTGTTCTCCTCACTGAAGACGGAATTATGCTGTGTGTTTCTGCATCATGAAATTACCCAGAACATTGATCTCCATTTACTGCTTCAGCAGCAGGTGCTTGGCTTGCACCTCTGCACAGGGCCATGAGATAGGGCTGCACATGGGAATGGTCCTGGTGGCACCTCCTGCCCCTTCTCTGCTCCACTGTTGCCTTGGGGCTGCCCAGGACCTTCATCCCACCGCTCACCCCTGCTTGTAGCACATAAACATAGGGCCCAGTGCTTGCTCCTTGCAGGCAGGTTTCCACTGGGAACTAGAGGGAAGCTGCTTTGCTTTGCCCCCGTTGAGCTGGGTTTATGGCTTGGTGTACAATAAGAAGCCAGAGGGGGTTCTACCTTGGCTTCTTCTTACTGTGATTCTTTCTCTCTTCTGGCCGGTGCCAGGCAAGTCTGTTGATGAATTATCCCAATATATATTCTGTCTGCAAAGAAAACACATATCATATATATCTTTGACAAGTTATTATTCCTCCTTATCAGAATATGTGTGCATCCAGCCACAGCACAACTCACCCTGTGTGTCACTGCTGTAACCAGGCCGGAGGAGCGCAGCAGCTCCGTGCCACCCTGCAGCCCTGGCTGGGTGTGCTGGGATGCTTGGGGTGCAGGTTGGGGTCCCTGCCATGCTCTGTGTACCTGGCTGTGCGAGGCTGTGAGCAGCAGGAGCAATCCTGTCTCCACTGTAGTGCCTTTAATGTTTAACTTATTAAGATAATAGCTGTTCCATCTCCGCCGGTTTGAAACATGATCTAATAGGATTCTTACAACAAAAGTTGCTAAGCAGCTAGGACATGATTTACTAATAGAGTCTGAACGTGATGTAACTGAGATGGGAATTAATTTGGGGATGAGGAGATTAATGTATGGAGTAGAGCATATCCTTGCCTTTAAAGGGCAGGAGGAGCTATTGGGATGAGGCATGGCTGAGACCTTTGGGGAAGGTATTAAAGCTGTTGAATCTCAACGCCTTCTCCCAGACCTGGGCGCAGGGTGGCTGCCTGGTTCCCTGTTACACGCTGGGTTCCTCCCCACGCCTTTGTTAGCGTTGTTTTGTTTCATGTCTGCACACACCTGAGCGTGGTGTTTGGGGATGACAATCCTATTCCGCCTCCTCACCTCCACCCCGCCTGTATCCCGGATGGAAGCAGGCCAGGAAGGAAGCACAGGGCTCGTGGCCTGCCCCTTTTTGTTTGCGTTGGCTCTTCCCAGCAGCAGCTGCGCATCCATATTTATGGAGGGGAGGAGAAGGAAACCCGACGGTGATCCCAGGAAAGGAGAATGTGTTGTAGTGATGCTCCTGTGGGTCCCGGCTGACCGGGAGCACAGCTCTGGTGTCCTGGCTGGGAGCCACTGGGGAGGGCAGGCAGGAGAGAGGGAATAAACATGCTGGGAATGCTGCAGGAGGAAAAGGAGTTGGTGGCCAATTGTCTCTCCTGCTGAAAGGAGGGAGCAGGGAGCTGCTCACCTCCCACTCCATGGCGCTGTGGCTGGGATGTGGTGGGAGCTGCCAGCTTCCCATGGCACCCAGGTGAGTGTTCCCCACCTCTGCCTGCTCTGCTCTTGCCAAGGCTGGAGGAACCCTGGAGGAGGGGAAAGGATGAGCACCCCAAAGCCTCCCTGCACAGGAAGCAGAGGGCTTCGGGCTGTTGGCATCAGCATGTACCAGGGCAAGGGGGTCCCGAGCATCAGGGAACACATGGGCATAGTGCGAGGGCACGAGGTGCCCTGTCCTAAAGACGCTGGTTGGGTTCCTGACCGAGGGTGGGGTGTGAGATGAAGGGGAGCGTGCGCCCGTGTTTCTTCTTTGTGCTTTTTTTCCCTCCCTGAGTAATCTCTGGCGCAGCCTTGCAAGAAGAAAAGCTTGTGGGCATCTGTGTTTCTGCCTTCCCCAGGGACCATCAACATGCAGAGCCCGTTACCTGGGCAAGGGCCCTTCGCTGCCTCGGTACTGTCAAGGTTATGTAGGGGACGGTCCTTGAGCAGAGGAGGGATGCATGGGTCGGATGCACTACCCGGAGGAGGATGAGGATAAGGACGGGTGTAGGGTTAACGCCAGTGGCAGGAGCGGCTCCCAAGTCTGGGTTGCAGTTATTCCCAGCAGGAAATCCACCCTGCTTCCCTCATGGGATGGAACAAGGGCAAGCGGGCAGCAGCCCTGCTGATGCTGGTACTCTACATCCCCCTTCTGGTGCTGGGATGAAGGCAAATATTTGGAGAAGGGCAGAGCCCGGCTTGCACGGAGTTTAGGCAGAGTCACAGCCTCTCGGAGGCCGGGATTAATTGGAAGGAATTTACTGGTGGAGTCTGTGGCAGATAGAACAGTTTGCTTATTTCACACTTGTGTGGCCACCTGCTACGAACTGTTTGTTCAGTTTCAAATTCTTTAATTAAAATCAACATAAAACAGATTGAAAACATCCCAAGAAGGGGCTGCTTGATTTGCTGGAGGATATTGCAGCAGATGAGCCACAGTGCTTACAAGACGCTGCATCACTGGGGAGCACCCACGGTGGTGCTGGGTACCACAGGTCCAATGCTGAGGGCAGCCTGCTCCAGGGCACCTTCCATCGTCATGCCTCACCCTGGCTGTCCATGGCCATCTTCCCATCTTTACGTGGGTGCTGTTCCCTGAGCCCAGCAGTGCCTGGTGAGATGGGTCCGGGCGCGATGCAGCACCTCAGCCTTTTGCAGCACTGATTAGAAGCCTCCTCCAACGAGCACCAAAGCCTCAATTAACAGGGGCCGCTCGCACCCCTCTTGCACTGCCCAGATAAGAATAGAAATTTCCCTTGGAAATGGGTTTGTGTTTGGCTGCGTATGCGGGGCTGTAAATGACCTGCTCTGTGCGGCGCCGGAGAGGGGCTGGGGACAATTACAGTGCTCTCCGGGAGCCGGTTATCTGAGGGAAACAGGCGCGCTGCTATTTAGCTGTCTAATATCCCAGTGGGAGGGGAAGCAGAATTAAAACCTGTCTCTTTTCAGAGCCATTTGAATCCGAAGGAGGATTCTTCCTTTATGTGGCAGCTTTTCATTTGAAGGGGCATCTTCCTCTCTTCCCCATTTGCGTGTGGCCACCAAGAAGGATAGAGAGGGAAGGAGAGCTGGGATGGAGCCCCACCGCATCACTCTAACGATGCGGGGATGCTTGAAGGGCACCCAGTTGGCCTCTCTGCATTGTCATCTTGGTGCTGGCATCTCCTGCACCAATACAGGTGAAGCAACAGCAGCCACACGGTGCAGAAAGTTAATATATAGCCAGGCGAGTGTTTTAATAGCAGGAAAGGTTAAAAACCCCCTCTCAGGCTGCGCATGGGCTCCTGCAGCTCATGTGCTCCCGCGAGCCTGTGAGACCCAGAGTACCATGACTGTATTGATTCAATTATTCTCTACAATGTAATACCCTGCATTTGTGTGATAGCAACAAACAGAGTTGAAAGACATACAAAAATAAATGATCTGAAAGTTAATATGGCTGAATGAGCAGCTCTGAATAAGAGAGGAGCACGCTTTGGTTTTACATTGTAAAATCAATAGCGCACAGAACAATGTCCTAACTTCCTCCAGGGACCCGGAGAGGACCTGCCTGAATTGATCACTATGCAAATGCCCTGAATTCATGAAACCCGCATCGCCGGGTAATTGATGCTTCTTATAATTACCTCCGAGTTATGAGCTTTTAGGGGATTTCATTGATTCCTGCTCAGGGAGCGGGCGAGGGCAGCTTCCTGGAAGCACTGCCTGGGCACAGGAGGTGATGGCTGCAGCATTGGGGGCTCCCCACACCAGCAGCCGACGGCGTTTCGGGGGCCTTGTGAAAGGTGGAGGGAGAGCGGCTTGAATCTCGACCTCACCAAGCCCAGAGGGTCCTGATAAGAGCAGAATGGAGGCACAGGGCTGCTCCCTGAACCTGGCATCTCTGTGGACAAGAGGCCCATTGCGGTGCCAGTGACTGGTGCGTGTGTACCATGGGAGGATGTGGCAGCGCTGTGCCCTGCTGACAAGTCACATAAGCAAAGGGGTCATATCCAAAGGGATAATAGTCTTATATAGCACGTTATTTGAGAAAAAGCGCCAGGCCATTGAGCTCTGCAGGCTAATTGGATGAAGTTGGTGAGCTCATCAGTATTGTGCATAATTAAGATCGAGAGCTAATTGTGGGCTGTTTGATGACCTCTGTTAACTGAGCTGTCCCTTGCTGAGGTGGTGTGCTTGGAGCTCCAGAGCCCAGGAGAGGACGTGGGGCTGCCCCAGACTCACTCACCAGTACGAGGCAGGAGGTGACACTGCTCTTGGAGCCTGTTCCCAGCGCTGTCACCTGCCCATCACACGGGCATCACTCCTTGTGCTGCCCTGATGCTTGCGAGGGGGGACCAGGCGCTGCCTCGCTGCACAGCCTTCATTAGCCTGGTGCCCCAAGGCCACTGCTTGCTCCCGGGGTGTTCCCGATCTCCTGGATTGGGTATGTTTAAGCATTCTTGTGAAATAGCTCTATCCTGAATGGATACAGAGGAACATGGATCTCTCCCAGCAGTGATGGATGTATCCAACCAGGCATCCGCTGTTTTCTAGCCCCCTCAGCCCTTGGTCTCTCTGGTGTGTGCATCAGCAGCAGGCGCACTGTGGCTGGGGCCCCTAAGAGTGACTCGGTGAAGGGGTCCCTCGCTGGGTTTGTGGCCAGGCAGGAGGGAATCTGGTGGTTTATGCAAGGGGGTTTGTGCCAAACAGAACAAAGAATGAGTGGGAT
This sequence comes from Psilopsiagon aymara, assembly GCA_024733675.1. Lineage (NCBI taxonomy): Eukaryota > Metazoa > Chordata > Aves > Psittaciformes > Psittacidae > Psilopsiagon > Psilopsiagon aymara. The sequence goes on from JANRGW010031147.1 coordinate 13,735, forward strand.
GGGCTGGATGGAAAGTAAGGCAAGAAGGAGCCAGCCCCGGTCCTGAGGGCCCTGCAGCCATCGCTGCCTCTGGAGAAGCTGTGCGGTGATGGTTGGGATTTATCAAATCAGATAACAAGATGGACAATCCTGGCTGTGTCGTGGCTGCGGGAGTGTTGGTGCTGCCTCTTTGCAGCTTCTGTCCTTGCTCTGCCATGTTTCATATCTGATCTTTTCTCTTTTCTCCTCTCCGCTTCGCTCCCTTTGTTCTCCCACCTCGCTTTTCTTCTCCCGCTATCTCCTCTGCCTCACCCTGTGCTCTCTATCCACTAAATGGGTTTTCCACAGACCTCCTCCATGCTCCTCTGGACCCTCTGTGAGCTATGTCCTTCTCGCCCTCATTGCAGGGCAGCTTTGGGAGGTTCCTCCTTGCCAATCTCCTGTGGTACTGCCCATCCTGGTGCCCACACCGCTGCCATGCTGCCTGGCACTGTGCTCCCTCCGCTTCAGGCTCCTCATCTCTGTCTCCAAGGTTACGCAAACTGCTTCCCTCTCCTCTCCTGAGCTCCCAGTGGGATTTCCTGATGCCGTTTGTGGTGTGTTTCTCATTGCCTTTCCTGGTTCTCCCGCACCTTCCCTCTGACCCCACTGTGCATCTCTGCTCGTCCCCATCGCTGGAGGTTCTGCCCTGAGCCAGAGCTCTCCACTGCACACCCCATCGCCTCAAGCAATGGCAGAGATGTAACCTTGTCATCCTTTCTGTGTGATCTTTCAGTTGTTGCAGCCTGAAAAGTGATTGCAGGGGAGAAGAAGCAAAACAAACCCCAAAGCCCTTTCCGGATGTATGAGAAGCCTGAAATAACTCTGGCTTCTCGCTCTGCAATAACAGGAGGGGAACATGAGCAGATGTTTATAGGTCACGCTGCGTGGTTTTCCCCCTTTCTTTTTGAGAAAGGGTTTACTGCTCTCCGGTTTGGATGGGAGCTGCCTTCCCCTTTCCGCACCAGTGAGAGCAGCACAGACCCTCCCTGGTCCCGGGCTGCCGGAGGGGTCCCACGTGGAAGCCGGGGGCAGGGATGCTCCTGCTGCGAGGGCGCTGTAAATGCGGGCAGAGAGGAGCAGAGCCCTGGCAGGGGCCCCGTGGCGATGGGGGTGCTTTGTGGGCAGCCCTGGGCCGTCCCCGCGGCAGCGCGGACGGGAGGTGGCAGTGCTGCACCGGCGCGTCCTCAGCCGCCGCCGTGCGCCGCGCCCGCGGGTCACTGCGGTCTTTAATTGCGCCTAATTACAGCCCGCGGCCGCCCCACGTCCCCCGTGGCCTCGGGTCACGGCGGCCCCGAGCCCCTGTGCGGAAGGGAGGGTCCTCAGGGGCCGCGTTCACGCAGGAAAGGTCTGCAAACAGCAGAGGCTCCGCTCCCGGGGCTTTTCTTGTTCTCAAAGCTCTTTTGAAGGGGGGAGTTCGGAGTAGAGGGGAGTTTAGACAGATCTGATTCCCCTATCTCAGACAAACACGCCCGCCTCTCCCTGACTGCAGATCAACAGGACATGTTCCAGGGAAAGATCATCTCGAAAGAAATGGATTTTCCCCCTACTGCTTTGCCATTTTTGCTTGTATTTCTGAAAGCTGGAGTGATGGGTTGTGAACTTCAAGGAGCGATTTCTATTCTCCTCTCTCATCTGACATGTGGGCAGAGGGACTGCGAGCCTGAACAACAAGACAGGGCTGAAAGAGCTTGGGTGAGGATGCTGAAGCCGAGGCAGCATCCTCCTGCCTCCAAAAGCATCTTTTCCTCCAGCTTGCTGTAGGAAACCTTGTTCAGGGTGAGTGGTGGGTGCTGAGAAGGGGGTGCTCTCACCCATTGCCCTGCCCAGGTGCCCCGCTCAGGTCCATGTGCAAGGAGGTGGTGTGGCTGCAGCCACCTCTCCTCTGCTAATGGCAGGGAGCAATAAACACGAAGTAATCCCTGTAATATAGAGGCAGCATGTAATTAATAACAAATGACTCTATGGATTTCTACATTAGATCCACATTAACGTGAGATGGTCTGATCACAAGTAATGTTAAGGCAACAAATGCCTAAGGATTAGTGTGAGCGGGCAGCTCTGCGCCCGACACCTTCCTTCCCATCACCAGGGGGGTCCCCGTAGGCATGTTGGGATGCTCCACCACATCTTTCCCCTCAATGGGTGACGCCTGGCCGGGTTTCTCCGAGCTGACCCAGCTCTGTTTCTGGGCACGGGGCTTTTCCAGCAGGTCCTGCCCTGCTGCACTGGCTGTGGCCACAGATGGAAAGCTGGAGAAATGGAGATGAAGTTTCCAAGCCTCACCCAAACTCAACACCTTCCATGTAAGTAACCCCTCCCCGCTCAGCCCTTCAGGCTTTTGAGTTCTGTATTAAACTCTCTCTCTCTACTTTTGGTGTGACAAATGATTGAAAAGTGTAATTTGAAAGCTAAGCTCCCCATCACACTCTTCCCTATTGTTTATTTGCCAGCTCCAGAGTGGTTGGCTGCCAAGGAAAGTAATCAGAAGGTAATAGCCTAAAATGGGATGAATCCCCAGAGCTGCCAGCAAGCTGGAAAACTACAACCTCGGAGCTGCCTGCGGTATTCATGCACCGAAAATAATTGTGTAGAACAGCGGAGCTGGAATCAAACCTGGGCTGACATTCTGCGCTGCGTGCTCCTGCTTGGCGCGGCCTGATGTGGTTGTTAGTAACTTGCTCAGGGGTAAGACAGCCCAAAGAGTCTCAGGGAAGGATGCTGGGAACCATTTGCCCATGCGGATGAGACAGCATCTTCCCAGAGCAAAGTGCGTCTCTGTGATGCCGTCCCCTCCCTCCCTTCGTTGCTCTGACTCCCCCCTCTCGCTGCGGAGCGCTGGTGTTATTGAGTGTGGCAAGTGGCAGTTCATTAAAAAGTGGGAGCAGATGGGGAAGGGATTGTAGAGGAAGATTAATGATGCGCACCGACAACTGAGGCGGCCCAGGTTTGGGAGTAAACACAATCCCGCCGGCTTCCCGGGAGCGGGCGATCCTCCTGTCAGCTCCGCTCCGCTTAGCTGGCCCGGGAGCTCCCGACGGGGAACGCCGCCGTGCTGCCGGTGCCGAGGGGCTCGGTGGCGGCCGTGACGTGGCTGCTAGTGGTGGGGACCGCAAGTGATGCTGCTCCAGGGGCTGGGAGCAGGGATGATGCCGGGTGCCCGAGGTTACCGTGGCACAGCCCTGCCTGGGGAAGCGCGGTGTGAACAGAGCAATGGGGGGCTGCAAACGCCACCAGCTCCACCTCCTCCTGCCATCCCTTTCTGTCCAGCTCTGCCCCCAGTGTCCGGCTGAGCTTCGCACGCTCTGGCTGGCAGTCCTGGTGCCTGGATCTGGAAGCCGGCTGGCAAATGCATGGTGGTGGATGCCCAGTGCGAGACAGAGCCCATTGGGCTGCCCCTCTGCCCGGCTCCCATAGGATGCCAGCCGTGGCACAGAGGGCTTGCTTGGGAAAACGGTGATGTCAGTGCTGCGCGGAGGAGCGGGCTGCTCATTAAGCGCCTGAGCCTCTGTCAGCAGCCCCTTTCCCCTGCAGTGACAAAGTTCACCTTTCCTTACCTGCTTGGCTCGTCCCGGCCTCGCGTCTCCTCTCACCGCTGACAGAGCTGACCTATCCACCAGGCTTTGCTGCGCGCTATTAGAAAGGCCAGGCAGCGGCGAGCATCTCTGACGCTGCATTTAAATACAGGGTACATCTGCCTTGCAGCAGGACGCGGGCTCCTGCCAGCCTCCCCTCAGGAGGACAAGCCTTTCATTATGGATGTGACTGTCATTTTGCTGCAATTTACCCCAAAGTGCCCAGCGACTTGTTTAAGAGCCAGCGGGGAGGGAGAGGAGCGCGATGGGGCTCCTTTGAAACTGCGTTAAGTGGGGGGGGGAGCTCCCCTCGCCAGCGCCTTGGGGATGCCGCCCCTTGGGGGCTGCAGAGTAGGAACAGGCAGGATTATGCCAGAAACGTAGATCCATCCGGGCTGATATCCCCGCTGATGCGACGCCATGGCTCAGGCGAGGCTGTCACTGTGACCATCCCCACCTCATGTACCGCTGCAGCCACCCAGCACAGGGGACGCTGCTGGGGAGGGCCGTTGTCCAGCTGAGCTACTGCCAAGGGTGTAAATAATTTAATAAAGGGATGTTGGAAATTGTATTGTCCTAAATAATATAATAAACACTAATTTGCTCACATTTATCTCCCGGAGTTTTTTCTGAAAGCGGTAATCTTGCATCTTCTGCAGTGATGGATTAGCAGGAAGGAAACTCGGCTGGGGAATAAAAACCCACATCATGTACTTTTTGACATGTTATTATTCAGTTTTATCTCGGGTTGCTCATTCCTGGGCCATTACTCATGTTCACTGGAATGTTTCTCCCCCCCACTTATTTATTTACTTCTAGCGTGACCAGCAGCAAAGATGCTGACAAACGCTCCTGCCTTTCCCCGTGTTAGAGGGGTAGGATGTGCCTGTGGGGTCTCTGTTGGCACAGGGGGATGCCATGCACTGGGTACCGTTGTGCGGTGCCACCAGCACCATGAGCCACTGCAGTCATTAGCGCTGAGGACGTGGAGGCCGCGTCGGGAGCTTTAATTACTGCTCGAGCTCTGCCTTCATCACTCATTAGCAGCCGTGCATGGCAGCACCCGGGATGCAGCGCCCCGTGGCTTCCCCTCGCAGGGTTTTGGCTGCGTTGCTCAGAGTCACAACAGGGTTAGTGAATAACTGCAAATTACCCGAGGAGAGCCTGCGTTAGAGCCTTGTGTTTATTCCCAGCACTTGTTTGCTCCCAGGCTTGAAAGGAGTCGTGGCAATCCAGGACCCAGCATCAACTCGAGTCAGTGTGGGGCGCAGAATGTGCCAGCCCAGTCCTTCCCAGTGAAACCGTCCCTTCTCGCCACCGTTACTGCTCCTGCCCCATCTGGCAAAGCACAGGCGGGCAGCAGGCTCTTCCTGCCCACAAAATAGAGAGCAGCTCTGTGTTTATTTATGGTTGCTGTAAAGTATGCCTGTTGCTTATATATATATGTATTTATATACACAGGGGGTGGGCTGGGAAGCGCGCAGCTCTCGGTGGGAGGGGCTGGCAGAGCACGAAACACTGGAAGGCATCCAAACCAGAGGAGTGAGAGCAAAAACAAGCCCCCGGGCGATGGCAGGAGGCAGGGCTGCTTTCATTGCTCCTCCAGTGATGCCAGCACAGCCGCTGCTGCAGCCCCACCAATGCAGGCACCATCCTGGGGGCTTTGCCGGGTCCTCTGTACCCCTTCACCCCTAAAATGAATCCTTTGCATCAGCTTAGTGGTGAAAACCAAGTTGGACCTGGCTCCTGTGAGGCTGCAGGGACCGGTGCATCTGTGCCTGCGGCTGTGAGCCCGCAGCCAGGCAGGCAGCTCCGTTGTTTGACTATCCCTCTCCAAATTTGCTTAGCTCAAGCTGGAATCTGCAGTAAGCAAACGGCTTTCTGTTTGTACTCGGTGCTAATGAAGAGGCAGAGAGCGCTGCCCACCGATGCTCTGAGGGCACCCGTGTTTGCAGAGGGCCTGTGTACAGCATGTCGTGTTTACCAGGCAGTGCCAGCCCAGCCTTTGCCTTCCCAATGAGCACGGGCTCTCCAGTTGCACCAGCATCTGTTTTCTCCCAGCGGGAACTTGTCTGTGCCAGGCAGGACAGGAGGGTCTGCATTAGGGATGGGACAGCTCAGGGTAACCCCAAATGCTGCTTCATCCCAACATCCTGTACCAGGTCAACCCACTGCATCCTGCCCTGTGCTGCCAACCTCCATCCAGGCTGATCCCTTGTGGGGAACAGAAGGAAATCATTGTTTATTTGCAAATAGGGATGTTATTGAGCCAAATGAGCAGGATTATGAGGGGCTCTGGATCTGTCAGCACAGGCTGTTTAATTAGAGCTCAGCCATAACACTCATCATCACCCCACTGCTCTGCTCTGATCCTGGGCTCCTCTCCCCCAGGCTTCCCCATCACAAGGAGCTGGGCTCTCCCCAGCTCCTCCCCAGATACCTGCTGTAGACACTCAAGGTTAGCGCGGTGGGGGTCAGCCACGCTCAAACCTTGATTACAGAGCCGGCAGGAGCTGCTGAGATTTCTAATTAAGATTAAAGAATGCACACAGCTCATAAATGCTTCTTAGGAATGTATAATTTGATTAGCTTGTTTCCTCGCATCCCTTTAGCTCCCAGGGTGGCTCCAGTGGCCTCTTGCTGCCGGATCCCAGCCACTGGAATGGAGCATCCCAGTGCCGCTGCCGCTGCCACAGCATCCTGGGCAGAAGTGTCCCAGCAAAGCCTCTCCATGGGGAACGAGGCAGCGCTGAGCCCTCAGCAGCTGAAAGGGAGCATGGGCCTGATTCCTGTGCCAGGAGGGCCACCAGCAGGGACCACGGTCCATGTCCTGCTGCCTGTCCTGGTTCATCCAAGGCAAGCCTGGAGCCGGCAAAGAGCTCTGCACCGTACGTACCTGAGGTGGGGGGGGACATCTGCGCATCAATATTTATTCAGCACTCCCAGGAAACCTGGATGAAGTGTAATTATCTCAGCTCAATCAACCTGGATTAGCATAACATCAGTCACCCACCAGACAGGAGGGTTTGATTCCTGGGATCAAAGCCACGCTGTAGCCGCTGATTAAGCGGGTGCCGGGGAGGCAGGAGAAGAAAGCCACGTCCTTGGCTCCTTTCCTATTCCCATGGCTGCTGAGATAACTTTTCCCTCCCGAACTTCCCAGAGGCATCCCGTGAAGCAGGCCCGTGGCTCACTGAGTGCCCAGCACACAGGATCGCTCCCCGCACAGCATCCAGCCCTCAGCTCTGCTCTCCTTAATTAAGAACTAAATATAGATCTTCATTAAGGCACTGATGAATTTAATTTAGAGCGGCATTACTGCCTTAACTTCCAGAGCTCAACGTCTTGTTTGTATAATGTAAAATATAAGCTAAATGAGTGCTTACTTGTTACCACCATAAATAATTCCCTCGCAAATCCCTTTGCACATGTCTCAGACGCTAAATCCATCTCCTCCTACGGAATTCTCATGGGCACGGAGCCTCTTTCTTCCTACCTTGCAGATTTTAACACCAAGCCTCCAAACAGCGTGCAGGAGGGGCAGGAAAGGGGGAGGAGCGGCACGAGGCGGCAGGAGCTGTAATTCGGGTTCAGCACTGAGGTTATCGTCTCACCCTGATGTCCCCCATGAGAAGCCCTGGCTGAGGTGGCCGGGGATGCTTCTGGAGTGCCATGGGATCCTTCCCTTCCCTGTGCCAATGTCCATCTGTCACCCAAGCAGGCGGCCCCTTGTATAAACAAGCTGTTTCAGCCGGAGCAAACGGAGCCAACCAGGCCTCATTATTCCCAGGATTCCCCGTGATTGCTGAGCTGGCCGCAGGCTGCACAGCCCAGACCCTGCTGGGCTGGCGGGGAGATGGCTGCGGGATGCGGGTGGTCCAGGGAGGGTCTGTGAGGGGAAGGGGGCACCTCATGGATACCTGGATTAGAGCCGGTGGGAGGCTGGCTATCGGGTGCAGAGGGAGGTCAGAGAGATAGGCAGGAATCAGCTCCTGCCTTTGATTAACTAACACCCAACAATCAATGTCCTCTGCGGAGCAAGTGCAGGAGAACAGTGCTGGGAAGAGAATTAAGGAGCCTGCATTTGCTGAGCTATGAGCCGCACTTGTGTCTTGCTTGCTGAAAGGATTTCTGTTAAAGCTCCACCACTTTTCTGCCTTAAACATATAGCAAAATAATCCATGGATTTTTTGATATAGCCTGAGCCCTGTGAACCTTTCCATGGGAAACAATGGAGAGCGGATGGAGCTGGCATTAAGGTCTAAAAAGAAACATGTGCAGAAAAAGCCACAGCTAATAGTCCATGGATGAAATCACTGCCCGCTCTGTGTGCAGGCTCCAATGCATCCGGAGAGGTGAAAACTGGGACGTGCGGCTGCCTGATCCCTGCATGCATCCCATGGGATAGAGCAGGTTGCATTGGTCGAGAGCTGCTCCCTCCTGCAGGCTCTCAGCCTGGAGCAGGCTCTGTTGGAGGCGGTGCATGGATACCTTTGCTTTCCCAGCTCCCATCCCCATCATTTCACACCACGGATCGCAACACCTTGCTCCGCTTTCTGTAAGTGCCTTAAAACCAGATGTGAGATTCCTCTAATGTACTCACTACTGAAACGAAATTGGCCATTTGAGGTCCGCCTAATGAAATTAGCCCGATGAGAAGTGCTCTGTTGCTGTGTTGGTGGGATGGACACGCTGCCGGCCTCCCAAGGCAGCCCCTGCCCCAGGGATGATCCCAGAGTGCAGCCCCTCGGGTGGCAGGACCAGGAGATGTGGTGTGGGCTCACCAGCGCTCATGGGACTCTGCTGGGGTCCAGGCAGACAAAAGTCATTGAGGCAGAGGTGTGTGGAAGACATCAGCTGGAGCTGTACCACTGCCTTGCTGATGGCAGCGATGCCATCACCCTGCGCTGCACTCCCTGCTCCCAGCCTTGCCCTGTCACCCGCCTGTCAGTGCTTTCCCTCCTCGCCCTGGCAAGGATGTGACCTGCGGAGGGTCAACCCCGTGCTCAGGACACAGGGATGTCCATCCCTGGCAGGGTGAGGACATGTTCCTACCCCATTCTCAGCAGCACCCACCGAGATGCTCTGCCTGGACCATGGCTCAGGCTGGGTGGGATGCTCTGCTCCTGTCCCTCTCTGCCTGCTCCATTTTCCTGCTCCCCACTGTCCCGGCACAAATCATTTGCTCAGATAACAGATGATGTGTTTATCCCAAGGGATACAAGCCTGAATATTAGGATGTCAAAACTGGCTGCATTTGCAATATGTTACTGTCAAATGGAAAATAAAAACGGAGTCGCAGTTATTTAATTTGGTGCCAGTGCAGGAGATGGGGAGCAGGGGGAGGATGGGGCCGCTGTGGGGCTGGGGCAGACCCAGGTCCCTATGCATGCTCCTGGGGTTGGGGCAGCGCACAGGGGGGCAGCACCGTGGGGCCACTCCTCCTGCCCTCGCCCCGGTGAGGTTGAAATTTGTACTTTAAAACATTTGCTGGAGAAAAAAAGGCTTTTTGAAGGCAAACGTCCCAGCTCCCCAGGGAGGGCTCCCAGCCTGCGGAATGCCAATGAAACACCTGAAAGGGCTTTAAAAAGCCAGGTTGGGGGGTCAGGAAGGGGGGGGCTGTGTGTGTGGGGGGAGGATGGTGCACTGTGTCCTTTGGCAATAGCAAGCCGAGGGCAGGGAGAACTGTAGCACCCGTACAGCTGTGCCTGCTGGAAATCAAAGGCAGGTGATTCATACAGATGTGTCTGCCCTTTGCCTTGCAAGAGTCAGGCACTTGTCTCCTGGGTTAAAGAGTTGCTCTGTTCCTGGAAATAGGTACCTGGGTGGGAGGCGAAGGAGCGAATCACAACCACAGTCAAGTGCAGTGATTACCAAATAACCCACTGAAAATCTGATGGCTGAAGCGCCGTGGGCCCCGCAGAGAGGGAATGCTGTCTAAGGAATGAGGAGCAAGCCAGGCAGGAATCCCCTTTCCCCATGGACAGAGGCCAAGGCAGCCCCAGGCGTGGGGTACGGGGCAGTGGGGTCAGGGCCGTGTCTGCCTCCTGTGCTGGTTGCTCAGCTCCAGCACCACCATCTTCACCCTTGTGCAGGTGCTGGTGCTGTAAACACGCGTTGGAGTGAAGCCTTGCACAGACAGCACTGATGCTCTGCTGGGCCGGGGGGGGCAGGGACAGGCAGGATGATGGATCTTTGCAAGTGCATGTAGGGTAAGTAATCAATAAATCATTCTGTGTCCATGGAGCTGTCTTCCAAGCATCCAGTTTTCCCGCAGCAGGGAAGCAAAGGGGAAGCTGCATCAGGTGAGCGCCTGGCTGAAGGAGCATCCCCAGCAAAGCTTGTGGTGCCATTCCCGTCCAGTGGCCATGTACCCCAGGGGTCACTTTGATGGTCCACCCTCCTGCAACAAGCATCTGTGTGGCTGTGGGTCAGGTCCAAGGGGCAGCTGCTGACCCACGACGCTGTGGGAGCTCGGACACGATGGGGTGACGGGAGAGCAGCCACCTCCTGTGCCTCTCACCCTGGTAAAAGCACTATCTGCCTCAGTGACCCGCACGCCGGTGGCAAGGGGGCAGGAGCCCCCATCCTGCATTGTCACAGGGCATGATGAGTGGCAGTCTGCTGGTGGCAGGGACCGGAGCCTCCTCACTGATGCTGAGCTAATGCACTGGGTAATAGTTTTTGACATATATCATTGAAATCTAACAAAATATTTGCATAGCATTATTAGATAAAGGGGAGCTGACTGGAGGCAGAGCTCCTTTGGAAAGACGATGTGAAAATTCATTTAAAATGAAGGAATATGGAAGCTTAAGTTTATGGTAATAGATTGATGGCAGAGAGCAGCTAATGACTCCCAGCAAATAGATCTCAGCTGCTGCATCCTTTCTCCCTGCTTGGCTGCCGCTCTGTGGAGGATGCGGCTCCCTCCCTACCTGGTGCCACCCCAACTTCTGGGGTCAAACGAGCTCTGATCCGAGCTGGGAATGCCAGGATCATGGCACACAGGGACTGGGCACCATGGAGCTGGAGGAGGAGGGAAAGGGCTCCGTGACTCCGGGATAAACGCTTGGGTTTAATTTACATCTCCCGATGCTAACGCAGACTGAAATGAAGCGACTGCAAAGCTGAAGGTGAGAGGTGGGGAAATTAATAATGTCACAGTAATAACAGTAATGAGCGGCTGTGCATGTGCTAATTAGTTCGGAGCCCTGTCTCCAACGTGGGTGCGCCTGTGTGTGCCGCTGTAGCAGCACTCTATGAGCCAGGCAGTGGGAGAAGCTCTCAGGTGGGAGCGAGCTCTGCTGCCCACCTGAGCAGCGGCTTCATTAGCACCCACGGGTAATCAGGCAAACCAAGGACCTTCAAATAGAGGTGCCCCCTCCCAGTTCAGGGCTTTGGGGCTCAGACCATGCAGGACTGGGTTCTGCTGTCCTGGTGACAAGAGGATGCTCTCCAGCCGTGGGAACCCCAGGCAAGTTGCTTCCCAGCATGCGGGGTTTGGTGTAAAGAGAGAAGTGAGGGGTTTGGCCTGAGTAGGGGCCTGCCCTGGGCGGAAGCTGTTGTTTTCTATGCTGCAAAGGGGTTCTGAGAGCTCCAAGTTGAGAAATACGCTGTGCTGTATCCGTGTGTTTGACCAGCCAGGGGTGCTATTGCCTGCTTTGGTGTGCAAGGGACAGCCCTGTGGGTATGTGCCGCTCTCCTGCAGCGGGGCCAACTTTGGGATGCTGATGAGTAATGATGGTGCTTTGCGACTTCATCAAACCCTGGCAAAGAGAGGATGGGTGCTGTGAGAGGCTTCCAGGGTGTGCAGGAGAAAGGGCTGTGTTTTGTGAGACCAAGGACCCAGCGGGTCCCATGCAGGTCCCTGTGGTCTCTTGGGCCATGCATAGCATGGATAAAATCACATTGATTTTCAACACTTGAGCCAAGCTTCTCCTTGTAAGCAATGGGTAGGTGTGGAGGTGAAGCAGGGTGGGAGGAAAAATGAAAGGAAGAGCAGGTAAAGAAGAAAACATGCCAAGCAAATAGACCCCTGCTCCTTCTGTGCGCCTTTCCAGTCATGTCCCTGACTTTGGGGTGTGGGAGATGCTGGGGCCACAGCAGCTGATGGGAAGACATTGGCTGATCCTACACCAAAGTGGGCTCCTGCAGGGCTCTGTGCTGGGTTGCAGCCAGTGCCCATCAGCCCTGCTTTCCTGGGGACACTGCAGGGATTTGGCACCTTCCCCAGGTGTGCAGTGGGTTCAGGCACATCTGGGACCACTGTGGGGGGACAAGCCAGCTCAGCCTGTTCTCTCGGTGTTTAAAACAAAGCAGTCTGTCTCTGAATTGCGTGGTGAGTCTGTGAGCAGCCTTTGCTTACAGCTTCCTTCAGAAACCAGCTGCCCGTGGGCTTCTGAGGGCAGTCAATTCCTTAGTCTTGGTGTTTCCCTAGCAAAGGCGGTGCTCGGGAGCTGAAAGAGGGATAACCCCCAGTGCAGGGTGGAAAGGTGGAGATATTCCTGCATGCAGTCGTGTGTGGGAGCAGCAGAAAGGGCCCGTGCTGGGCTGGATGGTGCCAGCGGGCTCCAGCCCTCCCTCGTTCTGGGTCGGTGCCGCTCCCGCTGGTATTTGGGGCTGGTTGGAGAAGCCACTTAGGCCTGGAGACAGCTTTGCACAGGCACAATGGAAATGTTGCTGTAAATGGGCAGACTTTGAGTGACAGCCCCTGCTCAGGCTAAATAAAATTACAGATAAACCCTCTAAAAAATACATGAGCCAAAGGGCCCTTCTGCACTTCATTATGCAAATGCCTCTGCCTGTTGCTGCAGCAATTAGCTGCTGCCTTCAAGGTGCTGGGCAGCTCGGTGTGGGATGGAGGTGAGGATGCGGCTGCTCTTCTTCCTCTTCCTTGCTGGGAATTCAGCCCAGGCTGCTATGGGGACTGGAAGCTGTGGTGTTAGAGCCTGGTGGGGATACCGTGAGGGGTTTTAGAGCTTTACCTGGAAGTAGAATCTTGGGCTTGGGGAGCTGTGGCACTCTTCCAGCCATGGCATTGCTCATGGACCACTGCTGCTTCCACCACGGTTCCCTCTCTAATTGCCTCCATCCTTGTGCTCCCCCTAATGAGTAACTCCTACTTGATGTACAAGATGGAAGCATGCAGGTTATTAATCTTGTGCTGCAGCAATTACCTGGGCGCACACCTCCTGCCGGTGAGCCTGTTCTGCCACTGCCCCTTATCAGGTTAGCAGGTTTGGATTTGCGCTAAGTGCTCTGCAATCAATTTTCAGCTTATTTTGTGCTGCGGAATTTGCCATGCCTGGATCTCTGATACTAATTGAACAAGAGCAATTGATGTTTTAGTAGTAATTAAAGATGGTAATTTTTGCCAAATCTCCCCGTGGCCCTGCGTGTTTGCTTTGGACTTGTCAAAACTAGAGGCAGGAGGAATCAATCTTCATAAAGTTGGTATTTCAAAGCATCTTCCTAGTAATGGCTTCCCACAAGGTTGGTGATGGAGTGAAAGGGGGAGATAGGGAGGAATTCTCAAGCTTTGCAGAGGGCAGGGACATGAAGGATGCTCCCTCATTAAAAGAGAAAGAATCTTTATCCAAAATGGGAACTTCTCATTGTCGTGTAATCCCAGCATCCCTGTGAGGGGTTTGGGAATGGGGGATGCGGTGGCTGGCCCCAGCCCTTGCTGCTGGCCTGTCCTCTCGCCAGCAGCCAGGAGGGCTCATGCATTTGGCTGCAGCTTTTAATTCAACTTTCCAAGCTGCTCTGCAGCCCTGCCAAGCCTCCCAAGCCATGCTGATGGATGAATTGCTGACCTAGTTACCGGCACCTGCTTTATGGGCATTTGTCTCTCTGATGCCAGGTCCAAGTGCTCCCTTGGGACATGCAGGAGGAGAGTTTAGAAGACTTCCCACAGGGATGCAGCAGGGAGGAGAAGCCTCTGCAGGGAGGGAAGGGGTGCCCCCTGGGGGGGGTGGGCCCATGGCTGCAGGGGTGCTCCTGCTGCCTGCCTGCCTGAAGAGGCCGGGTATCCATGCCTCGCTGCAGGCCTCCCAGCAGGCTCCTGCCTGGATTCATCCCTTTCTGTTGCTGCATGGCTCCTGGCTGATATTTATACAGGCAAAAGCAGGATCAGGCCTGCTGAATTGCTGCCTCCTTGTCCCCATGGAAACAGATGCAGGATGCTGCAGAGCAGAGCTCCTTGCAGCTCCAACTCTGGTCCTCATCCTTGGTCCCCTGGCAGAAGAACCCTTGAGCAGGAGGTGGGAGGCTGAACCCAATCTCCATTTTGTCTTAGGAGAGCAAGACCCTTCTCTTCAGGGGGAAAATGGAAATGTAATCAGATCAGCTTGTATAGTGCAAATAGAAAATCAGTTTTAATAAAGCCTGAAGAAATGCAAAGCAGCAGCTTGTGATGGAAATTGGGTTAAATAGAAACCTCTTTAAGTAGAAGCTGCTTGAGGGCTGTTTATCAGGGTTGTGGCAGCCCTGGGCTCCCTCCTGCTCTTCACTGAGATCTCAGGTGGTGGCAGGAGCAGCCTTTGCAGGTGGGAACGGCTTTGTGGGCTGGTACTTGTGCATCCTCCTCCTCCATGGATGCTCCAGGCCCTGTATCCCTCCCCAGAGCCCCCTGCAGCCCCTTTGGTGGGGGAACGGCTCCCGCTGGGGCTGCAGTGCTTAATTCCAGCTCGGAGGAGGCACTTTGCTTTATTGCTTTCATTTATTACCGAAAGACCAGTGCCTGTTTTCCGAGGCAGCTATCTGCTCCAATCGGGGCTGATAAGCAATGCTGGTCTGTCTTCCCAAGACAGCCAAAATTCATCACTTTGCCCTTATTTATTTATTTCTCCAGGCTCTGGTGGTGGCCTGGGTTTTTCTTTAGGTGACGCTCTGAAAAAGGCGTCCTTTTCCCATTAGAGCCCTAAAAACACAAACCAAAGAGGACGGCAGCTCTGTAATGAACCCCACTGGAAGGCACTGGGGATAACGGTGTGCGCTGGCTGCCAGGCTCCTCCAGAGCAGCAGTTCTCAACCCCCATTTGGGTTCATTCTACATTAGCCACTCCATTGTGCCGAGGTTTTGGCAGCGCGGGATGGGGAGGGCTGGGGAAGGAGATGTGAGCCCCTAAATGGACCAGACAGCGTGGGAGAGACTTGTGAGTCTGTGCATAGCAAACCGGATGCCTTTAAATCTCTTCCAAGCAGGCAAAGATTCACTTAGAGTAAAATCCTCATAGCAAATGAAACTGAACAGGGAAGATTTTAATGCACGAAACCTTTATTAGAGCTCTGAGGAACAGGCTCGCTTGAAGTTTTCCTGGAATAGATTCCAGGAATGATGCACCTCACGTCCGTTGGGCTGTGTCAAGTGGTTTCAAGCCTGTTTGGAGCCGGTGGCTGTGAGCACTGTGGGGTGAAGTGTACAATGATGCTCAGCCCTCAGGGGAGGTGATGAGTACATGGTGCTCCTGTGTTGTTGCCCTCAGATGGCAGCTTTGATTCTCCAAATCTATCTATGACAGCCCCTTGAAAGGCCATTTACAGGGTTCCTGCAATAGCAGAGCCAAGGGGCAGCTGCTCCTGCTCTAGAGCTGCCTCCGGGGAGCCGAGGCTGGAGCTGCATCCCATGAGCATGTTTTGCAGGGAGCTGCGGTCCCCAGTTGCTGCTGAGAGCCGGTAGCTGGAGCTGCCCAGCTTTCCTTCCCCTCTGCCTCCTTTCCTCAAAGGGTGGAGGGTGTTCCAGGGATAGTAAACAGCAACATTCTCCTTTCTATCAATCTAAAGGCAAGAGCGGGTATTTGGGGGAGGGACGGACTGACAGTCTCGCACAGCAAAGGAGCGATCTACAATTGGGCAACTTTAATTTCATAACTCATCTCTGTGCAACACAATGAAATTAAACGTGTTTAGATTTCGAGGTGAAATCCTCATCAATTAAATTCTGCTGGGGCTGAGCTTCCCTCTCATTTGAGTCTTATTCTATTATTATTGTCTGTGATTGCGGGAGGATGCAAACAAAAGCTGCTGCTACCGGAGGCTGTGGTGGGGGAGAGCTAGAGACAGCAATTACTGCTCCGTGACAGGGAAAACCGAGGGAAAGGAGGTTTTCCCTCACCACGCACCAGACGAAGGCAGGGGAATCCATCATCCTGAGCCTAATCAGTTAATCCTGATAAACTGCCAGCAATAACTGACAATTGAGCTGGGGGCTTTGGGCTCGGAGTTCATTCCTTCTCAAAGTGCCATGGCTAACCTATTAAAACCAGCAAAGCACAAAGGCAAAGCCCTGGCCCCTGCCTTGGTGCCCTAATGAAGGCTGCTGTTGATTCCTTTAAGTGTGGATGATGATGTACTTAGCAGCTATTGATGCCAGAGGTTTAGCCCAGGCTGGAAAAGCCGCTTGAGCTTTGAAGAAAGGGGTTTGTGTTTATCCCTGGCAGCTTTTGCCCTGGGTGCGTGGTCCTGCAGTAATCCCATGGGAGATGAGGCAGTGCTGCAGATGAAGGGCTGGGTCTGCGTGTCTCTGGTGGGATTGGGTTTACTGGGCTGTGTGTTGGGTGCACATAGGGTCTGTCTCTTCAAAGAGGGTGCATTGATAGTGTGTAATGCTGCCGTGATGCTTCCCTCAGGGGAATTGCTTCCCGCGGCTCAGATCACTTATTGTCTGTTAAATCACTGACACAAATGGAGTAGGATGTGCTTGCGCTTCTCCCAGCTGCCTCTTGGAAGGCGAAGCCTCGCTTAGGAGCGCAGCTACGTTCACTGTGTATCCTCTTACTACCTGTGATGGTTAAACTCACCTCCACGAGCATGCAGCTGCAGTTGCTCCAAGGAAGTGTGGGCTGTGGTTCCTCACCTTGGACACGCTCCTGCCTATGGCAGCTCCTGCAGAATGGTCCGGGAGTGGTCTGATACCCAAAATGACAGCTCACAGAGAGTGATCCTGGCAGGAAGCTCTGCACGGAGCCTGGGAACCGAGGGGCATGTGGGGGCTGGTTCATTGCACTGGGACCCTGGGCGCTTCCCGGCCACGCAGGAACTTGTTTTGCCCTGGCTAGCTCAGCTTTTAGCGTGGCTTCCATCATCCCTCGAAGCTGTGTGGACAGAGTGACCCGATTTATTTACGCAGGGGATGTCAGCAGCCTTTTCCCATAGAGCTTTCCCCATAGCTCACAGCCAGGGAACGGCTGCTCTGGCTGTCCACTCCATGCGGCCGGGAACTTCCCTGACCCGCTTCTCCTTTAGCAGGGAGACGTCTCCCCCGGGCAGCCTGGTGGGGTTACATTTGTGTGGATGCCGGGATTCCTTTTGGATGTTCCCTGTGTTTAATTGCCCTTGCTGGAAAGGCAGCACCTGATGTCTGGTCTGTGCTTGTCTGGCTCGCGCTTCCAGCACTGGGTTTTTTCTGCCTTTGTTGTTAGACTGAAGAGCCCTCTATTATCAAATTTTTTTTGTTCTCTGTGTGGGTATTTAAAGACTTTGATCAAGTCACCTCATCACCTTCCCTTTGTTAATGTGGAGAGACTGAACTCCTTGAGACTTTTGCAATGAGGCAGGAATTGTGCCTCTGCATCCCTCGGCTGCTTTGAAAATCTCAGCCAGAGAGTCGAAGGTTGGGCACCTGAAAACGAGAGGGTACCTGGAGAACTCGTCCCTTTCCGTCTCTCTGCTTTTGCAGTGGGCTTTGACATCGCAGAGGGATTGTGCCAGTGACTCTGTTGGAAAGGTTCCCTTTGTTTTTTTCCCTTTTTTCTCCAGTGATGGATAATAACTCCTTTTCAAAGGCAGATTACCTGGGGAAACGCTGCCTCTTCTTCGAGTCCTCTGCCCTGAGCTGGTGTCCCTGCACTGGGGAGCTGCGGGGTGCGTGTCTGAGGCGATGGGGAGTTGCTGCTCACTTCTGCTGCTGCCTTCCCTCTGCAGATGGGGTATGTGCTGCCTTTGCACCATGCTGTGCTGCTGCCCCTTCCCCCTCAGTGGTGGCAGAAACCCCACGGTCAGTCTGGGGAGGTGGGAAGGCCGGGAATGACTTTCCTGGAGAGCTGGGAAACGGTGGCACATTCAGCTTTGGATGCCTTTGTGGATCAGCCCAGGAGGACTCACTTTCATGTAGACCAGGCAGACCCTTCTGTGTGTGGGAGGTTGTGTGAGCTAACTCAGTGAAGCCTCTTGGGAGCCCACTAAAGCCATTCATCAAAGGTATTTGGTCTGTGCAAGGACTAAACTGTTTGGAAAGGATGCTTCTCCTCAAAGGGGGCTCTTTCCAGCCTGGTGCTGGATTCCAGCCTCTTCACTGTGCTATGGACCCAGCATGGTCTCTGAAGGACCAAAGCGCAGCAGGTTTGATGGTTTCCAGGACTGGGATTACCTGGGTGTGGAGCTCAGATATTCCCAGTGTGACCAGGCATAAGGAGTGGTGGCATTCTCCTTGCCACACTGGGCTGGCAGAGCCAGGGTCCCCTCCTCCCACCCGTGGCTCCAGCATGTGGGGTGGAAGCCTTCCTCCCCTCATCCTCCTCTCCCCCAGCTGCCACAGGACAATGAGTTGTCAGGATTGTGAGGATGGACGGGGTGCACGGGGTCCTGATGAGATGATACAGCAATGATTCCATTTAATCTCGAATTTGACATTAAACTTTAATAGTCTCAAGGACAAGAAGCCAAAAGATATCAGATGTAATGAGATAAAGCAAAGTTTCTCTGACAGCAAATTTGATCACAAATGGGCTCCAAGATTGCTTCTTTGATATAAATGAAACATAATTCATCTTCCAGTGCCTTGAATGGGCTTTGAGGCCATGTATAATAACAGTGTCACCAGTGCCTAGCTCTGACAAGTGCCTGCGTGGCACTGGGAGAAGGGGCCCTGGGACCCTGCTTGCTCTCCTGTGTGGCCCTGGATGGGGGGCAGCAGCGACAGGCAGCATGGCTGAGATGTTTCCAGCCCTGGCAATCAGGGACTGCTTGGGCATGGCCGGGCTGTGCTTCCTGCATCCCAAAGGGCTCCCTGTGGTCCCATCCTGGAGGGCTTAGGCAGCCCCAGCCCTGCCTGCCAAGGGAATGTGCTGCAGGGAAAGGGATGTGCAGAAGCCCTGTGAGGGATGTGGCGATGCTGGGGACAGGGAGCAGCGATTGGTGCTTGCCTATTGATTTTTGTGCTCAAGGGGGCTGTGTGCATTTATCCCTGCCCATAAGAAGCCAACAGGCGAAGCTTTGGCTCCCATGTGTCTGTCACAGATGAGTTTCCATCCGAGGCTGCTGTGTTTGGCCTGTCCAAGCAGCAGAGTGAAGGACCCAAGCCCAGGCTGTTAGTGAGGCATAAGAAAGGACAGCAGGAATGAAGCAAATACTTGTGAACAGCCCAGGACCGCAGCGAGCTCCTGTGGAGGTTCATTGAGCAGCCACACAGAACAAAGCAGATTGCTCGAATGCATCGGGATCCCAATGTGCTGAGCAGAGCGAGGGCCAGGAGCACTGGGAACATCGTTTGGCACAAAGAGCTGGCCCAGCTCCGGCTGCAGTGTGTTGGTTGGGCCAGGCTGTACCCCCCACTGGGCAGATTTGGAAATGGGCCGTGCCGCAGCAGCTGTTGGAGAAGGGTTTGGGATGGGGTCTGGTTTATAAACACCACGGCGAAGCAGGTGACGTGCTACGGGTTTGCTGGGTGCTTTAAAACCTTCTTTATCGCAAGGCTCCACAAGTCCCTGGCTGATAGAGGAGAGGTGGTCTGCTGCCCAAGAGTGTTTGTCCTGATGGTGCTCTGTGTGGCAGTGCCGATCTGTGTTGGAACCCAGCACCCACTGCATGAGCATCCTGCTTCCCGCAGCCCCAAGGGACACCTTGGGGCTGATGGTGCTGCCGCTGTCATTGCACTGGGCTCACTGTACCGCTTCCTTACCTCGTTGTCTTTGCCGTCAGCTTTAACTCAGCGGGTCCGGGGGAACTGCAGTTCTCGCCCTACCTTTTGCCTACAGATGTCTCTCTTGAGCAGCGCTGGCGCGTCGGGAGCCGTTGCATGGACTAAGGCGGATGGCAGGGGCTGGAGCCCTTCCCTTACACATGCCGCACATCTGGTGACAAATGCCATCAATCTGCTGCAAGGGGGAAGGCATCCTGCGAGGAGCCCGGCGCTTGCTCCCTTCACCTAATTGGCAAGATGGGCTTGATTTATCTGTTCATTAACAGAGAGATGGGTGTGATTACGTGCTTTGCTTTAGGTGCACTTTAAAGCCATGCTTCCCCTTGGAAGGGAAGGTAAAGGCAAAGAGGTGAAAGGCAAAGGCGTGAGAAATGGTGGTGTGGGTGTCAGGAGCTGGATGAGTTTGGCTGTGAGCATCCCCTGGGATTTTCCTGAGGTTTGTGGTCCTTCCTGAGCAGTGTGAGGGAGGGAAAAGCTGTCCCTCCTTTTACCACCAGACTGGAGCAGACAGAAAGCGGGTGCCCATTTTCAGCCATTGATGCCCTTGGTGAGCCTTGGGAAAAGCTTGGACTGCCCATGGCCTTACGCTTAGAGCAGAGGAGGGGTTGAAGTGGCATAGAGAATGCACTGGGGCTGCCTGGAGGGCCGTGCCTTGCCCTCTTGGCAGAGCATGGGTATGGCCGGGTGCTGTGGTGATGGTGCAGTGCCCTGAGACCGCTGCCTTGGGGATGCTGGTGCCATATCCTGCTCCCCCAGGCCCAGCAGTGGTCCTCATCCCCAACCCCACAAGTGTGGGGTGCAGGGAAGCGGTGTGAGGGCTTGTTCTTGCAGTTGTGGATGCATTCAGTGTCCCTGGGGAGATGAAGGGCAGTTTTTGGATGGAAAGCAGGCAGGGAATCCGGGCCAGGAGCTGCTTCATTTCCTGTTGGGCTGCTTTTCTGTAATTTTATTATCATTAAATTGCTTCCAGTGACCTGTAATGTTTTTGCACAGTGGCAATTACAGCTCTTCAGGATTAAGCCACACGCACAGTCCCTGCCTTCGTGTAAAGGGCAGAGCTGCAGCTCCCGGTGTGGAGGCAGCCACTGCCTCTCCCCTCACCCCGTTTAGCCTAACAAGGCCCCGTGATGTAAGAGCAGGGTGCCCATTAGCAGGCTCTGATCATCCACGGGGGTGGAACTTGGGTGTGCCCTGCAGTGCTTGGGTACCACACTGCTTGCTGGACAAGGATTGGGGGTCTAGCTCTATGTTTTCATGTGCCTTTTGCTGGTCTGGGACATGCAGCCTAACCATGCTCCATGAAAACAGCCCATCTTCTGGCTATGACTCGCTGGAGCTCCCTAGCAGAGCAGGGAGCATGGGGCCAGCGTGCTCTCCTCCCAGCTTCCTTTCCTGGGCTTGGGGGAAGCAGCAGCCACAGTGTTTTCCAGGGATGCTGTGCAGCCAGAGATTGTTCATTCGCCTTATAACCCCCATGTGCTGCATGGCGCTGAAGCACAGGGGCTGAGCGCAGCTGCTGATGGGGTCCTTCCTGCCTCAAACTCCTGGCGAATATGAAAAGTCGAATTGATTCCCTCTAATAAATGAAGCAGTTGGATGTCTCATTTGTAACTTGACATCCACACCGGCACTTCAGCTGCTGCTTCTCACCCCTGGCTGCGAGATGCACTTATTAAGATGGCATTCTGCAAAGCTATTGTCATTTACCAGGAGCCAATCTATCTGCAGTTCGCCTCGGGTAGGAAAGGAGCTGCAGTGGGGCAGAGAGGGCTGGGGGAAGAAGAGGGGGCTGAGCTGCCCTTAGATGTCTGCTTTCTGCCAATACATCACTGCCTCGTTCGCTGTCAGTCACTGAAGGAGACCTCTTGCTGAGCTGACAGTGTCTTGGTGCAGCCTGGATGTGCTGGTGCTTGGTGAGGGGCATTGGGATGGAAGAGCATGGCTGCTGTGTGTGCTGCAGTGCTGTGAGGTGTTCCCGTGGTGCCCATCTCTGATGGCTCCTTTGTTCCCTGTGAAGGCGATGATGGAGGTCACCCATTCTGCCCTTTGGAGGGGAGCAGGGGCTGTGCTCCTCCTCAGCCTTTGCTCTGTGTGATGGAAGCAGCTCTGCCCACTTCCCCTCCCCTCCGCTTTGTGCTGCGGCTCCTCCACAGGGCTAAAACCAATCACGATAAATCAGAAACTCTCCCTTGGACTCGGTGAGGTGCTGAGAACTCGGGATAAGAGTTTATCCATCCTAAATAATAATGCACTGGAGCTGCCAGCTCCCCGCTGGCTCCATTTGCATGATGCTAAGAATCAGTGACCCAGGTGACTGCGTGGTACACGGAGAAGAGGGCCCAGAGGACTCTGTGCCGGACTATCCGGGGACACGCAGGATGCTGGAAGCTATTAGCAGCAAGGACGTTGTCAGGGGCAGCCATGCCCTGGATTTCACACCTATCTAACAAAGGGAGCTGCTTGCTGCTGGGTTGCAGCCCAGAGCCTGGGCTGATTAAATCTTTGTTTAAGAGCTCCAGAGCTCCATTACCTACATCAGGAGGGAGTTAATTAAACAATGAAGGTGGGAGGTGGCAGTCGACGTGGCTGAGGGCATCTCCGCAGAGGCACAGCTCCTGCACAGAGCTGCTGCTCACAGGTTGCTCATAGGACAGTGTGCCAGATGGGAGTGAGCCCTCAGCACAGCTTCTGCTCACGTCGGTGTGGGGCAGCTGGAGGATTCCGGTGTGGTTCCATGTCCTCTGCAGCCCTGCTTTCCCTTCCTCTCTCCTGAGAACCAGCATCCTGGCTGGTGGCCGGGTGCTTGGGCACCTTGTTCAGTCAGCGTGGTGGGGAGCAGGAGGGAGAAGCGGTTGAGTTCTCAAAGGCCACTGCAGTAAGTGTCTCTCCAGGTCCCCTATTTGTTACTTGGATATCAGGCTGCCCATAATCGGTTTCCACTTCCATTAGGCGCGTCCCTGTCAGGAGCTGGAGGCTCAGTGGCAGCCACCCTGCTGCTTCCATTTGGCTGTACGAGGCAATAGATTAGATTCCTGCTTGCTTCATGGGAGATCCCTAGTGATATCAATTAGATATGTCAGAGGGACTCGGGGGAATATTTCTTCCTTTATTTATTTATTGGAGTTGAAGACATCGCAGGCTATCACAGGGAGACACATAATGTCTCTCACTTTTCTTCACTCACACTCACTCTTTTTCTTCTGATGGCTTGTAATGAAGCACAGCAAAGGTTATTTCCAGAGGAAGAAGGCTGTTGCTGGGCTGGTACCCAGCTGTGGTGGATGGAGCAACCCTGTTTGCGCACCCGGGCATGCGCTCATCCTCCCTGGGCTGCAGCACAGATGAACTCTCTTGTCTCTTTTGCTTATACCTGATGCTTCTGAGTGCCTTGTATTTCATTCTTTGAGTGTGGCTGTCCCCCTGGCTGTGGCTCAGTGCATCCCGGTGTGGGGCAGAGGAGGAGGCATCACTCCACAGCCCCAGCCCTGGCAGGTCCTGAGCGCTGCCAGGCCCCACTGCAGGTGCCATGGAGAAGCACCAGAGCAAATCTAATGAGATATGTGAGAAAGTGGTGCAAGCAATTCAGATCTGTCAGTGCTGGAGACAGTGGGAGGTGAGGGCAATGAAAGGAACCCTGATGATGCCTCATATCCTGGATGTATCAGCTAGAGCAGGGGCTTCACGACAAAGCTGCGTCCCAGCCAGGAGCAGGGAAGGGGAAATGCCAGTTAAGGATGTCAGGTTCCTCGTGGCACATCCAAGCAGCCTGGCGGAATCCAGGGGAATGAGCATAATGAGGCTGGTGGAGAAGGAAAGCGTTCAGCCAGCATGAGCCTTCCTGCTTATCCTTGTGGTCCCCCGGCAGTGCAGAGCCAGGGTGGGCGCACGGGGGTAATGGCTGTGTGGAACATCATTCTGTGCACCAGAATCCCGTGTAATTCCACAGGAGACTCTTCCCTCCTGGTTTTGGTGGAACTGATGAAGTCTGCTTCACATTAGCTGTGTGTTGCTCTGAGTTAAGACAGCCTCTGTCCATCCTGCGGGCAGCCTGGTGCTTTACAGGGCCTGTTAATGTGGTTTGTGTGAAATACTGTTGGCTCCTGTCATCAGCTGTCTCCCGTTCCCACCGAGGTCAAGTGCAGCCCTCCCATCCATTTCAATGAGAAGGGCAGCCCATAAAACATGTTTTATGAGCATTAGCTAATGAATCCCTCCCATGAGGCGTGCGCTGCACAGTGAGGTGCTTGGGAATAGTTGCTTTTTATCCCCTTGAGTGGATCTCCTTGGTATTTTGGGGGGGTCATTGCAAACCAGAGGGGTTTTTTAGCAGGGGGAATATGCTGGTGAGGGCACCACTGCTTGAATTCTCAACCACCTCTAGCTGAGGTCCTTGGTGCAGGAGCCTGGGGATGATCCTGTGTCGCTCCCATCAGGTCATGGAGGGCCTGCCCTTGCCAATGCCCATAGCCTGGCTCCAGGCTGGCCCTGGAGGTTTTGCCTCTGTCTAACCTGTGAATAACCACAGTGACTCACCCCATACCTGGCTCCAGAGCTGCCCATTATTAATGCGCTGCTTTGCTCTGGCTCGGGGAGTGAGTCCCATTTGAATGTTAATGCCTCTAAGATGAAACCTGGCTGATTAAATTTTAGACTTGCAAATGGATTTGGTAAATAGATGTTAGGAAAGGCGGGACAGAGGCTGCCTGCCTTGATAGCAGATACAGTAAATAGCAGCGCTTTGTGATTAGGCGAGAGATTCACTCCCGGAAAATGGGAGTCTCAAGGGGCTCCTTTCTGGTGAGAAATCCTTTAAGTACATGAATTTATGGCAGTTTTTCTTTTCCCAAACAAAAAAGAAGTCCCTCAGCTGCTTCTCCCAGGCGGCTGAATGGGGAATCAGGGAAGACGCGGCCAGGCTGGACAGGGGCACAGTGGGATGGATCCCCTAAGGCTCTGCGGGGCTCAGCCAGGTGGGCGGCAGCGCCGTGCGGATGCTGCCGCAGTGACCGCAGGGATGACAGGCAGTGGGGAGGGCTGGAGCATCCCGACTCCTGGGGAAGCACTTGGGCATCAGTCCCTCCTGTCTCTGGGTGGGAAAGCAAAGGCAGGGACAGAGATCCAGCCTGGAAAAGAGCTCCTTTCCCCCCGCCCATCCCTGGCAGCAGCCTCCCCCTCAGTTGCAGCTGAGGAGGGATTATTCCTGCTTGGCACACAGGTTTATTTTACATTCCCTGTGGAAAAGAAAGCGTGTATTTGAAACCCCTTTAAAAATGCAGATAGAGGGACAAACCACATCGACCTCTGCATATAACATAGAGAGAGGCTTTAATAGCAGTATTGCATTCGTTGTTATCTGTAGTGATACGAAATATTGAGACGAAAGAAGCAAAAAGTAAGTGTTGAGCTGGAGCCTGGGTTAGCACGTATTAAGCCATCTGTATTTCTCTCCCCTGCTGAGCTGGGGCAGACAGGGCTGCTCCTGCCTTAAAATTCTGGGAGGAACCTAGCCTGGGCAGGCAGTGCTCTCCTTTGAGATGGAGATTCTTTCCAACCTGCTGAGATTTCCAGGGCAAACTGTGTTTCTAACCGTGGATGCTGCTCCCAAGGTCCTTTGCCTGGTGCCTGCCCCATGGTCTGTCTGGATGCCTGGGGAGCACATCCCTGCACCCTGCCCCATTGTGGTGCTGAGCATCACTTTACAGCCTGCTCTTCTGCCAGGGGATTTAGTTACTGCCCATCCAGAGTAATGCTTCCTATTTACCTGCTGCAATCTCCATTGCTTTCCTTGTTCCTTATGTTGAAACATACATCATCTGCTCATTAAAGGGTAATCTCCAAATTATGCCGGCCACGAGCAGACAAGGTTACAATGGTTGCTTGCATTAGCAGGGATCAATATCACACCGTGCCCGCTGCTGCTAAATCCTTGTTTCCCAGAGGAACAGAATTCCTTGGGACTGGAGGCTCCTTTCCCATGGGGAATTGGAGTGGAGCTCATGCTGTAGCAGCCACTTTAATGATGCATATGGTGTTTTCCAGCAGTGGAGCTTGGCATTGCCTGTAGCATGGCTGGTTGCCAGGCTCCATAGTGTATTAATGCCTGTCTCCCCCAATGTGTGACCTGGGGCTTGCTCAAATACTGGGAACCATCTCATTAGCAATTGGGTGCTCAGTTCCACAGCCTGGCATCATGGCCCTCCCTCTGGGCATGGCTCCGTGTCATGTAGGTGCTGTCCTCCACCAAACACACTGGCTGTGTGATGCATCCTGGGCAGCAGGGCTCGGCGCCACAGGCAGCACAGCAGGCGTTACCGTTGAGAGGCATTCCTGCAGTGCCCCGACCACAGTCCTCATGGGCACAGGAGCTGGGTTTGATTTGACAGGATTCCTGGGAAAGTATTTTAAATAATACATGAAGTTTCTGTGTGGTTCAAGGCTTGTGAGCTCGTTTACCAGCAGCTGCGATGCGCCATCATCTGATAAACATGCTTGTTATATATTATGTATATCGCATCCTGATGCCAGGTTCGCAGGGAGGTGTCTCTGGTCACACAGCTGGGCTGTTTGCTGTGCATGAGGATGAGGTGGTGTTCCCATCTGTCCTGGGTTCAGCAGTAGAAGTCATTTTTTTTAAGCTGAGCTTAAACCACGACGCAATCCCCGAGGCAAACACTGCCAGCAAGCTCTGTTTGGAGCAGCACTGAGCTGTATGGGGAAGGAGGGTCTAATAGGTGTGCCTAATTGCTGCGAAGGGGATTTCTAAGTGTCTTAAAATACCCTAAATTCCCTCCCTCCCATGGAGCTGCTCATTAGCTTCAGTGGAGCTCTGCATGTGCAGGACATCAGGCTCCAGCCTGGCATGGGAGTGCAGGAGGAGGCAGTGTTGGTGGTCAGGGACGGATGGATGGATGGATGGAGCAGGCACCACGACCTGGCTAAGCCAGGGGGTTTCTGGACCTCTGCTTTCCATTGACCAGCCTTTCAGCCTGGTGTCTGCTCCTTGGGTGTGGTGGTCTTGAGGCTCTGGGTGAGAACGGGAATGGGTTTGGAGCCCGCCGGTGCTTACTGACCAGGAAGGATGTGCGGGAGCTGCTACCGGAGTCCTTGTCCCTTGCCAGGAAGGGCCCCAGGGTGCCTCAGTGGCTTTCGGGCAGGTGGAGGAAGGGAGCTAATTAAACCCAAGCAAGCGGCGGGCTGGTCCGTGTGCTGTAAAGGTTATATGTGCTCTGCAAACCGCGCCGCCGGAGCCAGGCGCTGCCCCGCGGGTGTTGGATGGAAAATAGCAGGGCTGGTCCAGCGAGGAGCAGCGGCTGAGCTCAGACCCGGCCTCCCAGCGCCGCAGGGGCCCCAGCACCGGCACAGGGGCACGGCCAACGCAAAGTCTCGCTGACCTTTAGCGGGTATCAGCTTGAAGCGTGAAATCCGCTTA
>JANRGW010031147.1:40778-85022 GCA_024733675.1 Psilopsiagon aymara
CGTGAAATCCGCTTATCCGGGGGGGGAGTGTGTGTGTGTGTGGGGGGGGGGGTGGTGACGGGACCAGCCGGCGCCCATCCAGCTGCTGGGATGGGCACAAGGCGGGGAGGAAGCTGGTTCGGGTTTGTTTGCCTCTCCGCCCTTTCAGAACAAGGGAGCAAACATTTCCGACATCCGACGTGAATATTCAGGACTCAGATTTAATCGCCCTTTTGTTCACATGCTGATGAGGTGCTCAGCATCCCTTCCCAGGAGCTGTTGTTTGCGCTTTCCTCAGCGCAGAACAACCTTGTAAAGACTAGAAATGGCCTTGGCTGCCTCTCTGCTCAACCGCCAGCTACGTGGGACTGAGAGCGGAGTCGGTGCTTCCCTGCTCATCCCCATCACTTCAGACTTCAGTGCCTTCCATGAAGGAGCGCACTTCGTTTCTGGGCTTTGGGGAAGCGAGCCAGCTCCTTAATGAGACACCCACCGGCTCTCACCTTGCGAGCAGCTAATTGAGGTGTGCTGGCTGCTCTCCTGTTAGGCAATCACCAGGAGTTTGTCTGAATCAATTGCAGAGCGGCTGCTGGATGAAAGGGCCGGGGCTCTGCAGCCTGCTAGTGCCCCGGCTGCTGACAGAGCCTTCCTCTCGCTTCCCTGAGTGACTGCTTGACACAATAAATCTGTGGGAGAAGGAGACACTTCTGATCCGCTGTCATCTTCCCCAAACGCTCCCGATGCATTTCCTTCCCTCATTACACGTGAGATGTCAAGTCCTCACCTGCGAGAGTGCAACTCGACATCTTCTGCACCCGCCTCCCCCTGAAAGGCTTCAATCTCCCGCAGCAGCCGCTGACAGGGGGTGTGGAGGTGGCTGCCACCTGCCTTCCACTGCGGCTTCCATCCTGTGCCATCTGCCCCATGGCCCCGGTGGGGAGGGACCGCGTTCAGCCTGGAGGGGAGGTCCCCGCAGCCACAAGTCAGGTTGTTGTCTTGCTCATCCTCCTGCAGGGCTGGGCTTTTCTGGGGTCTGCACCAATTTGGTCACTGCCAAGCTGGTCTGAGGGTGTACCAGCACATACAGGGCCAGCTCTGGCCCTGGGAATGCTTTCCTGGCTGCCGTGAATCCAGACTTCCTATAGGGAACAAGGCAGGGCTCGGGAAAGGGCGGCTGAGCTGATTCACCTCCAGCATGTCTTTGTGGAGGAGAAGGAGCAATTAGCAGTCTGATAGCAAGATTAATAGCAGATGCTCATAATTAACTCACTATGCATGTAAGCAGCTATTGTCTCCATTTTATCCTGCATAGATTGATATTCAGGAGTGACTCATTATATAGACAGAACCTATTTTGCCTGCAGAGTGCAGCCACCGGAATGGAAATTGCAATTAGAGTTGGCAGTGCCCCTGCCAAAAGCCTGGAGAGGAGTAGGGGCTCTGCTGGGACAAGACCCTGGTCCCCCTCCCAAGCATCCTGGCTGGGCTAGGTGCGGGGTTTATTGCTGTAGAGCGGTGTGGGGCTGTCCCCAGTGAAAAGGGGAGGTGAAAAATGGTTGGAAAAGCTGGAGAGTGGCCAAAACCTGCAGAGAGTTGTAAAGAGAAGCAGAACAAAGAGAGGTCAAAGGCTGCAGCTGGAAAAGCCTGGTCGCTCCCCTAGAAACACAACCTGGAGCAGCCCTTGCTGAGCTGCTGTCCCTGGTACCTGGTGCCAGTGTGGCTTAGGGATGCTGTGGTCCGTGCCCCTCCCAAGGAGGGCTCAGATGCCTGTGAAGGGATGATGCAGGGGCTGTGCGCATGGAAGTGCAGCTTCCCCATACTTGGTACCGGTTTTGGTGCATGGTGGGGTGCATTGTTGGTCCCTGCTGCAGCTGGGTACCCTGTGCATCGATTCCATTGGAGTTCAGGGGTAACCAAGCATCACAGCGTGACTGCTGGAAGGGCCTGGTGATGCCTATCGATCCGAGGAGATGTGTTGAGTCCTGGCGAGGCTGAGGGGAGCTGGTCTGTCACATAGCAGGTGGCAGAACGTGCTCTGTGTGAATCCGTGTCTATATCCCAGTGATGTCTGCTGGTGGCTACCGAGCTACAGGGATGTGCTGGACATCCCAGTAATTGCCTGTGTCAATTCAGTTGCCTGGAGCAGCCTCTCTAAGGACAGTGCTCCCTGGGGAGAGGTGTAAAGCTGCTGCTGCAGTCTACCTTTCAGGTTGTTTTTGCTCCCTGCTCACCATCACCTCTTAAAAGCCTTTCACTCAAGGCTGAGCCAGGAAAGGTTTACTTGTGTAACCCAGTGAGGTGTTTTCACCCTGCACACACACGAGTGGTTGAGGGGAAGGGGAGCCTCAGTTGCTGCTGCATGGATGGGGTGCTTCTGCTGCAGGAACCTTTGCAGGCAAAGGCTTTCCTTGTTTCAATGGCTGCAATATGCTGGCAGCAGATGCAAAGCCCCATGAGCAGCAGGGACAGGGTGTGGGGGTGCACCAGAGGCAGCAGGACCCAGTGCCAGGCAAGAAATGGGATCACACAGTGCTGCCTGCTAACACATCCCGTTTGTGTAATTCCCACACCCCGAGCAGCCTTGCTGTCTGATCTGCTCCGAGCTCCAGGGACAATCACACACTTGTGGCTACTATCATCTGCATCTGTAATTGCATGGCATCAGTTGTCTGGGCTAACAGCACCCATGGCTTGGGGTGCAAGCAGCATCAGTGGGGAGATGGGCAAGCAATGGGCTGCCCTTGGGGTTTGGAGCAGGAGCAGATCCGCAGCTCCTTGCTTCCATGAGCAATGGCTCCTGCACGGGGTGGGGTGCCAGGCTGGCAGGGAGGAAGCAGGCTCTTCCAAGCCTCCAGCTCTTTGCTCCTGACTCTTCCCACTGGCTCACGTTGCCTCCTAACAGACCGCGAAGGCGCAGGCATATGGTAATGCATATTTAACTGGTATTTACATTCAACATTGTCTCTCTGTAGCTCTGTTTTCCTTCCCAAACGCTGCAGCTCCTCCAGGCTGGTGCAGCTGGGGATGCGTGGGGATAAGGTGGGTGTCCTTGGCAGGGGCTGTGCTAGAGTGATGCTGCTCAGCAGCCCAAAGGGAGAGTGTGGGGCATCTTGCTTGGTGGGGAGCTGGAACACAGGCACATGCCTGCTCCTGGGCTGGGGGCTCAAACTGCCCTCCGGGGATGAAGGAAATCACCCCTAAGACCACTTTCTGGGGTAAAACACTTGGTGTTTTGTGCTCCCTTTCGACCAGTGGTCCCTGCTTGGGTGAGCACATGGCTCAGGGATGGGTCTCTGCCATTGCTGGATGTGGTACTATGTCTGTTACTGAGGGCTGAGAAATGTGAAAACCAATTAAGACCAGAGGGGAACTGTTAAGTCAAAGAAATAAATAGCTCCTGTTCCAACTGAATCTGCTCCTTAATCCTGGTGCTCAGGAGCTATCGTTATTCCAAACATACCGGCATAATTATGAAACATAATTACTTGAAGGTTCTGGGCTGGTGCCTATCTATACCTAATGCTCCTAATGAGATTTCTATTAAGAGACACAGCAACTTTTAACAATAACAACTCCTCACTGTCTAGTCACAGGAAGGGCCCTGGTGTGTATGGGGCACCCTGTGGGAGGGGAGCTGGGTGCAGGGAGCAGAGTGTTCTGGGTACCCTTGATCCCGTCCTCGTGCCCTCCTGTGCCCCTTCAGCATGGCTGGGAGTGTGAGCCTCCATCCAGTCTGAAAACACAGCATGGGTCAACTGGGAAAGGTGCTTTGGGGGGTTCAATCTGTGCCTATCAATGGAGGAAAGCAAATGATTACTTAAGTAATGAGGATGTAGTCGGAGCCTGTTCAGCTCAGACCCTTTTCCTTGAGAATTAATCCTAATTTAGGATCCAATTACAGACGTGGAGGGTGCTATAATGGCCCGAAACATCAGTCAAGGCAAATCTGTAATTGATGCCTGTTAATATGAAACAGTTTGAAAAGGAGGACGAGTTTTGTTTTTAAATGCTCCCTCCTCCCCCTCCTCTGAGGAATGTGCGGCTTGGGAGCGAGAGCACTTCAAGAGAACAAAGCCCCTTTGAAAGCTCCTTTTTTCCCCCCTTTTCAGTGCTTATCTGAAAGGACATCTTTTTCCCCTTAGTTGCTGTAATCATAAAAGCACAGGTGACAAACTGCTTCCTAGCAGCCACTGTCAATTCCAGGTTGGGGTTTTTATAAATACATGTGTGTGTGTATATATAGAGCAGCAGCAGCACTGAGGCTCTGTGCCAGCAGATGATCCCTATCAGCTCACTGGGGAGGAAGGCAGCCGACAAACTTTAAGAGCAGCTTTAAGGCTGGTCTCCCTCACAGTGGCAGCATTCCCAGCCTGGGAAAGGGCTTCAGGCTGGCTCTGTCGTGGGGGGACTGCTGTGATCCTCAGGGATGTTGGGTCTGAGGAATGTGTTCCCACCTTGGCCACCAGCAGCCCTTTGCAAATGCACCACCAATGAGTTTTTGTGGGCTTGCAGGTACTTTCATCCCCGTGTTGTGCTTTGTTACCCTGGGAAAGAAAGATAACTTTATTGTGGCTCAAAGTTGCCCCAGATAATGTCATTGGCAGCTGAGGGAAATTGCTCTGAGCTTTTATTAGCGCGATGCTGGCTTTTTGCCTGCTCTGGTTCACTGACGGAGCCATGTTGTGCTCCACGCTTGGGCTCAGGGGGGTTTACTGTCCTCTGGTCCACAACAGGTAGACGTGGACTCTGAAATCCTGTTTGCAGCATTGCTCAGTGCTCTGAGCGCATCCCTGTCACATCAGCCCATAGAACTGAAGGAAATGCCTGTAGGACACATTTTGTTCCTGGAACTGAACAGTGGCTCTGCAGTCTGTGTGCTTAAGGGAAAAGGAGGGGGGCAATGGCACTTGAGTGAATTCCCTCCTTGCTCACAACTGCGACTAAGAAGCAGGTTTTTGAAGCCAAAGCTGGGCTCCGAAGCCTGAGATTGCCGCTGTAGCAGCGGGCCCAGGATGGCATTGGGTGGGATGCTCAGGATGGCATCCTCTGTATCCCAGCATCCCTCAGCGAGGCCACCGGCACTGGCCAGCTCTCAGTAATGGCTTGGCGCAGCTCTGGTTTCCAAGGTGACTAACTCCTTCCCAGCCTTTGAACTCCAAGGTGGTTTCTTGTCTCTGAGCACCAGTGTGGGTCCATGCTGGGCTCGCTCCGCTGCCCAGGAAGTGCTTCTCACTCTGATCAACAAAGTGTTTTGGCCAGGTAAAGCTGGCTCCGATTGGCATTGCTTACAGAAATACTCATCAGTCTCTGTAACAAACGTGCTTGGTGGCACTGAGAAAGCTCCTGGGGCTTTTCTACTCAGTGTCTCCCTTCTCCAGTCCAGCCCTGAGTGGGCAGAGGTAAGAGGAAGATTGAGTAAAGCCCCTTGGGGCATTGGGGGCTTGGAAAATGGGTAGTGGAGCTCCTGGTAGTGATGGATGGGTCAGAAACACGATGGACTCAAGTTGGGTACCTGGAGCCTTGCAGGGGTATCCGGTGGGGGGAGCCCATTGCAGAATTTGGGCTGTGCAGCTGGAGCTCTGCTTCCCCCCGCTGCAGTGCTCACAGTCATCTTCCCTCATACTTCATCTGCAATCTTCTGTGAGTGATAGAAAGCAAAGGGAAAGGAGAGAAGAAGGAAAATCAGAGGGGGTTGAAAGTTGCCCTTTGAGGACAATGTCACTGTTGCAGCTTCACAATCTGAGTGCCTGAATCTGCTCCCAGTGCCAAGCCAGCTCCTGAGCAGGGCGGGCTTTGATCAGGTGCTGCTCTCATGCAGCTCAATGCATGCTTGGCCCATGGTAGCTGTTATCCCTGTGGCTGTCTAAACAGCCCTCGGAGGTTTTGTGTTACTATGTCAGCCCTGTTCAGCGCTGCAGCCCATTCAAGTGGGTGCTGTGGGACCTGCCACAACCTGCACTGTGCTTCCATGGCCTCTCCCATCACACTGCTTCATGCGGTGCTGTCTCCCTGCATTGATAGTGATGTACTGCTCTTAACTAGTCAGAATCTTCCTGGAGTGGGTGTTATCACACCTCATGCAGCAGCCTCTGACCAAGGGGGTTGACTTCTGTTGTTTGACATCAGGAATTTACCTGTCTGTTAGATCTTTGTAACTGACTCCAAGGCACATGAGTGCTCACAGTGAGCACCTGCCTGCATCACCGATCTCCATCCCCTCTTTGGCTGGTTGACTCTCAGGTGAATTCAACCTTTATCCAGGGCTCAGCAAGTCAGGGGTTGGTGCTCCTTGGTGAGGCAGGACAAGATAATCTGCTTATCCTGGAGCCCATCACACTGTGGCAGCCCTCTCTGCCTGTGCAGAATTAGTGTGGTGCTGATGGGGATTACACCCCCCAAACTTGACCTCCCATAAATCCCTCAAGCTTTGGTGCCTGAGTGATGTGCTGTGGGGACGTTGTGCCAAATGTTAATAGCACCCGACCGTAAATCCCTCCTCCTGCACTTAAGAGCCTGTAATTCCTGTTCTCCCTGTGCTGTCATGGGGCTGTGTGTTAAGGCTGATGATGTAGAGCTGAGGTGCTGCCTGTCCCAGTGATGGACCAGCCAACAGCCATCTGCTCTTCCATGCTGTCCCTTCCTCTCTGTATTAGGCAAAAGAGGATGAGGAGACTCACCATGGCACAGACACCTTCCAAACCATCCATCTCTGGCTGGGTGCTGCACCAGCACAGGGGCTGATGGAGCCTGCCCATTCCTGACTCCATACCCAAACAAAGGGGATGTCCAGACCAAAGAGACTGCAGCCCTTCCCTGCATGAAGCCAGGTTCAGCCCTACCTGCTTTCACCTGGCACATTGGCCTGGCAGCCCTCGACCCTAAGCAGTGCACAGTGCTGGAGCACACTGTGCAGAGAGGAGCTTCTGGCTCAGGCTGTGCAATGTCAAGAGCTTCAGCTAATCCAGAGAACACATTGCCGGAGGTGCTGGCCAGCACTGTGCTGCAGAGCTGCAGTTTAAGCTCTCTGTTTCTGATATTCTGACCCTCAAACGCTTTCCGAAATAGCAGCTTTCTGTGAGGATGCTCAGGAAAAACCCGCTTTGCAGCTGCGTGGAGCTCGGGGTGGTGATGGCTAAAGGAGGAGCAGGCAGGGGATGCTGCCACTCGCGTGGTGCCAGGCGAAGCCTCCTGCGCAGCAGGGATGCTGTGCAGCATGGTGGTGGTTGCTGTGCATGTCAACGTTTCCCCTTCTCCCTCGGTGACATCCCTTTGTAAGCAGGTTTCAAAGGAGGCTCTTCCCCTTCTTTAGGAAGGTTTATATAAAACTTTAATTATAGTAGCACTGTTAAAAAGGATCATTACAGCTCCTGAACAAACAGCAGTCACCAGTGTGACACGAGCGCACTGTGAAATATCAGGGTGACAAAATACTCCTGGCGCTGTGAGCGGCGTGTCAGCTCACCCGGTGCTGTGTAACACCTCAATTTGTAAGGAAGAGCTCGCTGTGCCCTGTGCTAAATGCTTAAATGAGGTGTTCAGATGTGGAGGAAGGAACTGATTTATCCTTCGGTGGCAAAACATCCCGGCGCACCTGCTAATAATCCTGCACATGATAAATCCTGGATTCCGAGCGAGCATCGCTCTGCTCCGCTCGAGCAATGAGGGGCGATGGAGGGGATAGAGGAGAAAATGCAGGTGCTGGGCTCCAATTTCTGCGCCAGGACAATCAGCAAATGCTCCCAGGGACTGGTTCTTGGTGTGTTCTCAAATGCAGATTCCCCCTCTCCTGGTTTTCCCCCTGCAACATCATTCCCTGGTGCCCAGGCTGGGACCCCAGGCAGGGCGGCACAGGGCTTTTCCATGGTGCTTCTCCCCACAGTGCTGCAATTGCTTTGAGGAGGAGGGTTTTGCAGGTGAGGAGATTGAAGTGGGGAATGACTGGCACACAGTGACTGGGCGGGAGCTTCTCCTGCCTCTCCCAGAGGCTCGGAGTGTGGTTGGGGCACCGGCAGGCAGGCAGTGGGCACAGTGGCATTGGAGACAATAGGGCAAGTAACAGCTGAGCAGAGGAGGACAAATCTCTGGTGTTAGGGGTGGATGTACAGTGCTGTAAAGCAAAGAACCAATATAACAGTCTACATAACACCATTAGTCTGGGACTGAGGCGTTTGATAGAGAATGAGAGCTGGCATGAGCCAACAGGTCTCTATTTTCTCCTGGTGTTTAATACAGTGTTCTGGACGCCGCTTTCTGTGCTCAGTGTGTTTTATTGTTTTGCTCACTGAAAGAGGAACTGCTGGAGCTTGGATGAATGGATGGGAATGTTGGGCTTTCGTCGCTGTGGCTTCCCTGGGCAGGCTGATGGAGACGAATGCACAGGGGAATGTGGAACGGCGTCCTGAGGTCTTTGTGGAGCAGGGTAGGACATGGCTGTGTCCACCCATCCCTCACTGACCAGCATCCCTTTCCCTCCCAGACTCTCTCTCCTGCTCCTCCACCCAGGGCTTATCCCCTGCTCCAGCAGGAGAAGTGAGCACTGACCAGGACAGTGTGCGGGGCCTGTCGTTGCGTCCTCTTGGAGAGTGAATTCAGTTGCTCATTTTGCAGATAAAACGGAGCTGGAGTGGAGAGGGGGGGAGACGACACTGGCAGCGGAAAGCATCAGCACAGCATCTGTTCCCCGGCAGCAGTGTGGGGCTCTGATTATCTTCCTTTGAAGTTGGTGGCCAGGGCTGGATCCATCCAGGTTCCCTCATCTGGATCTCCCGATAGCACGTCATTCCTCTGGGCACTGCTGGCAGCCCAAAGGGTGGCCAAAGGCTGTCCTGAGACAACCCTGGGCTCTTCTCCCTTCTTATCTAGCATCAGGGTGGGGGTCTGGTCTCAGGCAGGGGTTCGGTGTTGCTGTCGCATAGAGCCAGTGGTAAGGGGCAGGTTTGCAGCAAACCCCATAAGAAGGAGCTGGGGAAGGAGCTACCAACTGAGAAAGCAATTTCGGAAGACAAATGTAATCTGTGGATCTGAATATTCACAAGTGAAAGAGGAGGGAAGATAAAAGGAGCAAAAAGTCAGGGATCCAAGCCGTGCCGGCTGCACTTCAAAGGGGACGGGAGATGGCTTATGGATTTACCGCCGGTTGCGGCTGTGCCGGCGCAGAGCAGAGCCCCAGCATGAGAGAGAGCTGGGGATGCAGGGGAAAGGGAATTTGAAAGGCAGAGATTCAGACGCCTGTTTCCCCTTGGGTGAAATTACACACAGAAATATTCTGGCAAAATACAAAAGGGACCGAGATGAAAGCGCAGCCCAGAATATACATTGAAAATGACATCTGGCCAGGAGGGACAGATGCGGTCTGGGAGTCCAAAGCCCGCTTTTCCAAGGCGAGTTTGGTAGGTGCAGGGCGACAGGCTGGTCATGGGGTTGTAGAATAGTTGGGGTTGGAAAGGACCTTCAGATCGTCTACTTCCAACCCCCTGCCATGGGCAGGAACAGAATCACCTATTATGTAGGTACCCCATGAGACCCCCAGCTTCTCTTGGCAGTCCAGTTGAGGGGTATGTATTGGAGCTGGGCAAACAGTGCAAAACTGATTGGGGATGCTCTTGTTGAATCCAGGGGTGTGGGAGGATTTGCTGACCTAGAGCTGGCTGGGAAGAGGTGATGCTGGTGGAATGAGCTGGTGCCCATCTGTGAGGGGCATGGGTGATCCTCCCTGCCTGAGGATGGAGGCAGGAGAGGGGCTGGGGACCGGCTGCTCTGCAGCGTGACCAGCCCGGGGGGTGTGTGCCGAGCTGAGGAGGGCTTTGAAAGGCAGGAGTGGAAACAAAGGCACCCTGCAGCTCGGCAAAGGTTGCCTTTGCTTGCGGCTGAAAGCGCTGGGCAATAATAACTAAGATTTATCGCTCGGCAATCACCATAGCAACATCAAAACACAAGTGGGAGAGAGATGCTCCCCTGGGGGGGCTTCCTGCGTCTCCTCCCTGCATCGCTCAACCCCAACCAGGGGAAGGCAGAGCCTGGTTGGAAGGGAAGCTGGGTTTAAATGGGGAAAGAGGGAGCTCTTCCAGCCACCATGAGCCACGACTTACGGCAGAAATACTGGAGACAAAGGGGGGTCCCCTCATGGCCCGATCAGTGGTGCTCACTCCCATCCCATCAGAGGCTGCTGTCTGCTGTCTGGGACACTGCTGACCCTCACCACCTTCTTTCTGGATGCCAGGCAATGGCTGGGTGCAAGCAGTGCATGAGAAGAAGGAAATGTCACATCTCCTGTGCTGGCTTAAGCCACAAGTCACCAGTGTTGATGGTTCTTTTGTGCCTGTTGGGTGGTGTGAGCTCTTCCCTGGCACCAGCACCTCCCCAGTGCTGCTCTGAAGCAGGGAGCACTCGCCTTGCTGGCACTAGTTGCTGCCCCGTCTGTCCTACCAAAGCTGCTAAGCCTCCATAAATATGTTTTTAATAACCAAACAGTGTTTGTTTAGCATAAACCAACTCCTCTGCTAAATCAATGTGGAAGCAGAGCACAGCATGCGGTTCAGAGACACGATTCGGGGCTGCCTGGTGTGGTCCCCGCAGGCAGGTGTGGAGGGCACCCATCTCTGCTCTTCAGTGCAAACCCCAGGGCAGGGGCTGCACTCTCATTGCTGCTCCCTTTAGCTTCGGTACTGGGTAGGGCTGGGAGAGGCTCCCCAGGGCTGTGGTCGCACTGAGGATGCTCTGGAGCAGGATGCACACTCTGAATGTATCCCTGCTGGTGTGCAGGTGGTGACTGAACACCCCCCCCCCCCAAACCCAGCAGGGACCACTGGGGGTGCTGACCTGCCATGGGCTGCCTGGGAGAGCAGCTCAGCTCCGGAGCCCTGACAGTGCATTAATAGTGGTTATTAAGGCCTGAGTTTGCTCTCGCTTGCGTTGGGTTTTGTGTATTGCTGTTAGCGCTGGCTTCTGATCTATGCGGGTGCAGGGCAGAAAGCTAGCCCCCCTTTCCATGCCTGTATTCCCATTTGGGGTGAGCGGATGGATGCTCCTCCTGGAGAGAGTATATCTTCCGGGGGGAGGAATTATGGCCTCGTATTTCCTCGGTGTGTACAGCAGAGTGGTTGGAAGTGGGCAGAGCTCCCCATCCATCTGCCACAGGGCTCATGGCTCAGGGTGGGGAGGCGATTGGTGACCAAAGCTCTTTAAATGAGTAAAGGGACAGGAAAGGGGTATAAAGACAGAGGAAGAATCCTTTTTGTGAATTATGGAGCTGGAGGGTGAGGCATGAAAGGAGACATCTTCTGTGGGGAACAGCACATACCTGCGGCACTGGCTGCTGCATCTCCTCTTTCCAGTAGGAAAGCTGATGACCACATCCCTATGGGTTGTGCCTGCTGCAGAGAATTGCAGCCCCAGAGATGGAGGGTTTGCCTCTGTGCTGGTGGGCTCGGCTGGCCTTGCAAGGGTGTGTCTGCTAGGGGATGCTTGAGACCATGCACCTCGTCCTGTCCCCAAGGGGTGGCCACATGGACCCCTCAGGACAGAGCACCCCAGAAGGGGAGGGGAGAGCCCAGTGTGTCTCTTCTTGTGCCCCGTTCAGGGGCTTTTCATGTGGGAGAGGTAAGAAAGCATTTTCAGGCTCCACAGAAGCAGTCAAGGCTTTATCTTCAGGGAGAGGAGCTGAGCACTGCCAGCTCCTCTGCTTGCTGATCCAGTGCCAGGTTGCAGGGGCTGAAGCAGCCTGTAGAGTTAGCAAAACCCTTTATTTTACATTTGATATCTTGTTCAGATCAATATGGATTCCTTGAGCAATTCGGGGGCTTGTAGTCTCCTGATTAGCTGTCCCTTTATCCAGTCAGATTTTCCTTATCTAGAGTAATTGTTGTTCCAGAGTACATCTACGGCTGCCACACGACCTTAGCAGCAAGGGTATGCTGAAAGCTGCTCCCCGAGAAATACAGCTCCCCACGCCTGGCCCTCCCCGCCAGCCCACCTCTTATCTCCCTATAAATTGTTGCTGAAGGCTCTTCTTGCCTTTCCAAGGTGAGATGGGGCAGTACAGGAGGCAAATGTATAAATCTGAGCAGTCAAAGGCCCAGTGATGGCTGCGGGGAGGAGGAGGAGGAGGAGTGGGAGGAGGAGGAGGGATGCTTACTGTGGCTGCTTGGGTACCAGAGTGGCCTGCAGCCTCCATCCCCCTTTGATGGCAGTTTCCATCAACCAGGGTAGCTCCATGCTCTATTCCCATCCCTGATGTCTTCAATGAGTTTGTGTGAGGTGCTCCAGTCTGAGATTAGTCAAATTGGAGATAAATGGGTGGTTAAAATAAAACCCCTCTCCAGATGTGACAGTGATGAATGAGGAGGTGAAGGGGAAGTGGGGAGGTTGCTCCTTTCTTAAGATGCTTTCTCCTTGTGGAGCAGCCTGGGATGGTCGCTTCCCAGAGCAAGAATCCGGCACTTTGATTGCTGGGATTTCATCCCTCCCGCCCTTCTGCCAGGAATGCTCGCTTCCCTTAATCAGCTCATAGAGGCAACCACGGGGCTGACAATAAAGCAGAGATTTGCTGGGTCAGGCTCAGCACCAGCCCCTCCAATGCTGCCTGATGCTGGTACAGCCTCTACCTGGAAAACAAACAGCTCCATTAAATTCAATGCATGCGTGAAGTGCTCTGGAGAGGCTGTCTCCATGGAGCACCTGCCTGCTCCTCCTCTTGCTCTTTACTGGAAAAATCGGAGCCACAGGTTTTTTTTCTGTGGGATGCCCAACTCCAGCTTGGTGTCCTCTGCAAAACCGGTGTGGGGATGCAGCTTTGCCCACAGTGTATGACAAGAGGCCAGGGACAGGATAAGGTGCGCTTGTGACAGCAGTTGGGAAATACGTGGGAGACTGGGTGTTTTTCCTGGCACTTAGCAAATTGGCTCCCCACTGGCATGGGGAAGGACCAGCACTGCTGAGCAGCGGCAAATGGCTTTGGTAAAGATGATGTGAAGGCAAAAATGATTAAACCCACCAAATGCTTTAACGTTTCCGACCTAAACCTGATTGCCTTGCACTTCTGACGCTGCTCCGGTGCCGTCCTGCGCCTGGAAGGAAGGGACAAGGGTGCTTCGGATGAGGCAGTCTGGGACTTGCCTTCCTCCGCTTGGCCAGGGCCGGGGATGCTGCAGCATCCTCTCCGCGGGCCGGGCAGCATCCGCGGCCGACGGCGCTGCTGCTGCGAGCCGGGAGGGGGAGCTCAGCCCCCGCCTTCGCCCCGATCGGCATCCTCATCCTCGCCCCGGCCCCAGCTCTCCCGCTCTCCTCCTGTCAGTCCGGCTGCTCCCAGCGCTTTGGGGGGCTCTGCGGTGGGCACCCGTGAGAAAAGACCAGACTGGGGGGAGAAGGAGCCTTTTGGGGTCGCACCCCAAACGTAAAGGGAGTCCCTGCCTTGCAGGGAGCCCAGTCTCCCTCATTCCTCCTGGCCAGCCTCTGATGCATGGCAGAAAATCCAGGAGCTTTTCCTAAAATCCAGTTTTCTGCCCTAAAAGGACAAATTTCGTCCTGTGCCGCAATTATTTTATTATGCAGCACTAATGAAATACACTTGAACATCTGAAAAAGGCCTATGGTAAAGAGTTACTTAATGGAATAAATCACTTTAAATCAAGCAATTATCCCCTTGATTTTTTCCTTTAGAACACCAATTGGCTAAAGGTGCCTCAGCAGCATCCTCCTGCCTGCTGTGCGGGCGCAGCGAGTGGGGCTGGCCATGGGGCAGGCAGAGCATCAGCTCTGCCAGCACCAGAGGTCCTGCTCCAGGTCAGGGCTGGGCTTGCCCTGCCAGGATGAGTGGAAAGTGCCTCCTGTGGGTAACTCTGTTCTTGTTCTGAGAGCTTGCAGTGGATATGGAGGTGACAGGGCTTCACTGTATTTGCGAATGGGACAGGACAGAGCAAAGCAGGAGCTTCAGCACCTCTAGCAAGGGTATCCAGGTAAACCAGGGGGAATGCTGTGGCTGTGCTGCAGCCCCCAGGGAAGGGTGAAGTGGGAGAATGACGGTTAAGTAACCAGGTGAGACAAGAGTCAAACTCAGTTTCCTATAGCAGCCCCTAACCAAAGGCTGGGCAGTATTTACAGAGAAGGTGCCAGAGCTCATTCACTCGGTTTCCTAAGAGACAGCAAGTCGCTTTTCCTCTGCCACCGTGCTGACAGGGGACTTGCTGGTGGCAGCAGCCACTCGGCATTGAGTGGAGCTCATGGTGCTGTGCCCTGGTCCTGCACAGCACCGCTCCAGACAGAGGGGTGCAGGATGTGGTGTCCTTCCCAGTCCCCTCTGCGTGGTCGTGGTCCTTGCTGACAGCTCGTACCAAACTGGGAGCCAGTGGAGCCTCTTCCTGCCATGGTGCAGGCGGGTGATGAAGCGAAGAAGGGAGGGAGATGGGTGATAAATAAGCAAGTTAAATAAATAGAGGGGCTCTTCATGGGGCAAACCAGTGCTGTAAATTAGGCAAAGATTATCCTGTGCTCCTGGGAACTGGGCTTCATAAATATGAATCGGCTAACACATCCCGGGGCGGGGGAGCAGCCCTGCAGAGGGTGTTTCCACCTGGACTGGATGTGAAGCCCCTGTGGGATCTCAGCCAGCCCCAGGACAGCAAATGGGGAGCACTTGTCTCAGCCGTACCTCCTTCTCTTCCCGTATAGATTCATGGCACTGGTGCTGCAGGGAACCAGTGTTGAGCCTCAGTTTTGTGTTTGCACCAGATACAGCGTGACGCAGGTGTGATGGAGTGCTAACGTGTATGGATTGCTTTTCTGGTCTCATCCCTCCCCAGGAGCTTATGCCATTGACAAGGTCTCTCTGGTGTGGTTATGCCTGGACCCAGCCCTGCTGCAGGGATGGGTGTCTC
The DNA here is from genome assembly GCA_024733675.1 of Psilopsiagon aymara. Lineage (NCBI taxonomy): Eukaryota > Metazoa > Chordata > Aves > Psittaciformes > Psittacidae > Psilopsiagon > Psilopsiagon aymara. The sequence goes on from JANRGW010031147.1 coordinate 55,628, forward strand.
TGTGCCACCGCATCCCCTCCCTATCTCAGCCATCCAATCGACGCAGATATCAGCAAGGCCGCCCCCAGCCAGGCCCCCCCCCCCCCCTTCCACCCTTCTCTGGTTTATTTGTTAAATATCCTGCAATTACATAGAAATAAAAGGCTCCTACAGATTAGGGGGTAATTACACTTAATAGGAGCAGAATGAATATTCCTGGTTAACCATTTGGGCTTGGGCGGCAGATGGCACATAACCCGTGTTTACCTCCTGCCATCCCCACAACCAGAGCACAGTTGCAATCTGGCTCAGCACCAGAGGCATTAGTTCAACTGTCCCCGTGTGTGCAGGTGATTGCGGGGGTGATTTATGTGGCCTCCTCCTTCTTGAGGCTGTCTGGATGCTATTGGGGTGGCCCAGTGCTGTGGCCACGGTGCATATCCCTGGCATTACCATTCTGGAGAAGCAGGCGCCCAGTCAATTGAACACGGCGGCTGCTGATGGCAGCATGACAAGCAATATCCATAACTGCTTGTAATCTTCCGCAGATATTCAGTTGCTCCCTTCCAGCTCCATTGAAGATGAAGAGGCTCCTATTATCTTGAGATCCTTCTGCCACCGGTATCGCAAAGCGATGCTGACACACGGCCTGGGCGATGTACTCCTTGCGATCCGTGTTTGTCAGCTCTGGCAAAGAGGCCAAACTGCAGGAGAGAAGCGGTTCTCTTGTGGACAGGAGTGTGGGGGTTTTAACCAAGAGCTGCCCTGCAGCTTTTGGGCCCGGGCTGGAAGCCCTCGGGGCTTCCGCAGCCTCTTCTTGGAAGTACCTGGACAAGCGTTCTGTCAGAAGCCCCTTTGAATGCAGGCGCTCTGATGGTTCAAATGGTATTAATAAATGCAAGAGCAGCCACAGGGAGAGCTTGGTATTTACTGTAAATTCAGCCTCTAAACAGAGGCGTCGTTTCGTCTTCTACAGCTCAGCACCATTCTTAATTCTGTGTTTCAGCAGATTTCCCCCAGGCCCCGAGTTGCCTTTTATATTTGAGGCTATTCCCAATTACCCACGGTGCCTCCCCAGAGCTGCTCCTGGTCAAATACAAATGGGTTTGACTTGTCTGAACCAACAAAAGCTGCCAAGATGCGTGTCACATCATCCTCCCATTGCTTTAATGAGACCCTTGTACCCCTGTGCCGGTGGGGATTCACCGGTGCCTGCCCCAGGTCCCTGCACTGGGGCTCTCCTTTCTGTGTGTGTATATGTACATATGTGCCTATGTACAGCTCATCACAGAGCCTCTCTTCTCATCTGAAGGGCCTGATGAAGCAGCATGCTCACTGTCCCCTCTCCTCTGTGGCTGGGTGTCATTGCCCATCTATCCGTGGTATTTTGCACAAGAGGGGGGCAAATAATTGCATCACTTGGAAGTAGTTGTCCTCCAAGAAGTGTTTTTAGGAATTTAGCCAGGAATAAGCAAATGGCATTTGGCAGTGCTGTTGTTCGATCCCTGCAGTGTGTGTGGCCCTATGTTGCTCCATAGAGGGTAACATAAGCTGGGAATAAGCCTTGCTCTGGGTGAAGAGCTGGTCCTGCAGCTCTCCAAGCACTGTTTGCCCTGTGCCTTGTCTCTGCGCCCTTGTGGGTGCTGCCGCTGGAAAACGTGCTTTGGGTAGCCTGGGTGCGATGGGATGTGAAGGCAGCTGTGGCTGCAGGAGGGAAAAGATGTTAAAAGTGGGAGCGAGTGGATTGTGTTGCTGCTTTCTCTGGAATGTGGGCCTGGGCTGGGCACGGGGTGAGCGGCTGGCTGGGGATTCCCTCAGAGGAGGTTCTGGTTTGATGTCCTTCCCCATAACAGTGTTGAAATTGGCTGGTTTTGGTGAAGGTAGATTTTTTGTCTTCTAATGTAAAAATCCCAGTCTTGTCACAGGGAACAACAGGAAATAGCAGAATAATGGAACGTTTCCAAGGGATTAAAATGAAAAGCTAGAGCTGATGGAGTCCAGAGGGGAACAAAGCTGAAGCCCTCTTGACTTAGGACTGAGGCTTTGGCACTGATTCCAGAGGTACCCTCCCCTTACCAGGGGTGGGAATGGGGTTGCACCTCCTGCAATCTCTCCTGCCTTGCCCTCCCTTCCTCCTCTCCCGTCCCACTTGATTTTACACTGCTGGGATGGATTTAAGGGGGCTTTGCCATTACCTGATATCCTGGAAAATTAATTAGCAGCTGGGATGAAAGCAGACAAAAGGCTCATCCTGGGGGACCCCCTGCAGCAGCGAACAGAGAGATGGCTCTCGGGCTGAACACGCTGTTCCCTGGCTTTGGGCTAGCAGAGCCCCTGTCCTCATTGAGCACAAGGAACCTGTCCTCACAAAGCCTGTTGCTACAAGGCAAACAGTTGCTTTTGCCGTCTCATTCTTCTCCTTCCCTTTGTCCACTCGGGGGACCCATGGGGTTTTGCTGGGTACCCCCCCCAGCCCATCAGCTCTGGGGCTCCCGATGGGCAGCAGGAGGTTTAAGCCACCTAATGAATTTAGATTCAATTTGCAAGTGAAAAAGAGCGTTTTCTTTTGTAGCTGACGCTGCAGCCCAAATGTCTGAGCTTCTCGGGTTTAAGTCTAATTAACTGCATTTCACAGCTTATTTAAAGAAAAGAATGGAGGCATTAAAATTGTAAAATCTAATTTTTAAGTAAATCTTTCAGCACAAAATGAATGTCGCAGTCTCGCAGCCGCCTTGGCAATATATCTCTTGTCTTCAAATTTCAACATGAGCTTTTGCAAACATGAAATTATTCATTAGACCGTCTGCTAAAAGGATAAATAAGTGTCTCTTCACATCCAAGTTCTCCTGGTTTTCCATTTAGCAAAACATTGGCTTGTGCAGTCTGATGCCAAGCGGCCAATCGCATCCCTGAGGCGAGGGGGGAGCAGGTGGCTCTGCACTGGGGCCATTGGAAAGAGCAAGGAGCAAATCCCCTTGGCATTCTGTTATATTTCAGCATTGCAGTCCCACAGCCCTGCCTGCCAACCCCCAGCTCCTAAAGCCATCAAAGGGGCTCATTTATGCCCTCATTAACAAGGAATAGATTTTGCAGAACCCAAAAATATTATTTTAACAGCTCCATATTACTATCACTTTTCAACCCCCGGTGATTTGTCTTTTCTCCTGATTAAAGTCCATAATTAATTGCTGGAGCGATGCGTTTAATACTAACTACATAATTACTTTTGTGCATGACGTCTCCAGACCTGGCGCTCTGACCTTGAACGGGCTTTGACTGCTGCACTGGGTAGTGCCAGGGGCTGCCTGGGGCCAGAGAGACCCTGGACTCACTGATGGTCCCCGTGAATTCTCCCCTGGGATTTCTGGCCAGGGGGCATCTGCAGATTGAGGACTTTCAGGGCAAAACTGCCAGTTCAGTGTGATGGGAGCTGGAGCAATCTGAGGGCCATGAGCATCCCCATTGCCGGGAGGGACCTTCTGCAGTGTTTCCCTGTACAGAAGCACATCCCAAATATTCATGGGTAAGGCAGAAAGAAGGCAGGGAGGAAATGGATTGCTGGACCCTAGCAAAGCAGGGCACCTTAGTATGAGAAATGGAAGCATGGAGCTGTGGGAATGGCGAGCGGAGGCACTGCCCGACCTTCTCCTGCCCTAACAGGCAGGTCCTGCTCATGATTCCCCTGCTTGGAAGCAGGGAACTCCGTCCTCACCCCAGCAGAGGCAGCTCAAAGTTTTAACTCGCTGCCAGCCTTGTCCTTGCCATGGGGCATTCCAGGGAAGTAATGACCGCAGTGGGGCTGGTCTCAACCAGTATGAGCGGGATGTGTTGTTTCGATTGGTTTTGCACAAGTGTGGCACCAGTGAGGAATGGAGAGTGACTGAAGCCAGGCTCCTGTTCACATCTCCCATCTGGGCACTGCGGGGCCCCAGAGGGACATGTCCCTCCAACAGTGTGGTGTCAGGGTTGGTCCTAGGAAGCACAAGCTGGTTTGTCCTGAGCCAGGGCAGCTCCGAGCAGGCCAAGGCTGGAGATGGGAGCGGGAGCAGAGCCTGGGATAACTCTTAGCAGTACTGCTGCTCCTTGTTATTGTTTAAAGAGTAATTCTGAATTACAATGCGTTTCTGCGGGCTCGACTGTATTCCCAAGAATCACGCTCTGTGCTAAATCAGTCTGTGGCAATCAATGTTTTTCTAATGAATTCTGAATTCCTAATGTCAGGACATTACAGTGCCTGTTTATTTTCTCTCTGCCCTTGTCTTATTCCTCTGCGCTATCCCTGTAAGCTGCATAAAATACATTAGATGTGTATATATTTTTTCCCCCCTTTCTCCCCTCTGCAGACCTCATTGGAAAAGTTAATGGTGTGTTTCTGGAGTAATTAGAATGATTTAAATGGCCTCATAACGAAGTTCTTCCTCAGAAGCAGCCACTTCTCACCCTCTGTATCTGTCATATATTGGCTAGAAGCAGCAGAGGGAGAACGCAATAGGAAATGGAGGGGAACAGCCCCCAGTGTGGAGATCTGGGTGCGGGGATGCCAGAATTCATTAGGCATGGCCGGCACTTTGGCAGGATTTGCTTGGAATACATCTAGAAATGAATGAAAAGGAGGGAATGGCTCTGCAAGGTTGTGCTGTTGGGTCCCCTCCCTCTCTTCCTCTGGAGGTCCTGGTGTGGCTTAAGGCAGGACCGGACCAGGAGCAGGCAGGGGAGCTCGTCCTGTGCTGCCTCTCTCCGGAGCCGTCTGGGGGCTCCATGGGCAGCGGAAGCCTCTCCAGCACTGGAATATTCAGGAAGCTCTGCAGGCCGGGAGTTGTGGCCTCAGGCAGACGCTGCCTCTGCAGACAGCTGCGCCTTTTGAAGCCGTTGCTGCCTCCAGCTCATTGCTGCTCCCTTTCTCTGACAGCCACCGGGTCCCCTGGGATCAATCCCAAACCAGCTCCAGCCAAAGCGAGCCCAGGCTGCCCAAATCCGCGTGAGGAGCAGCCGTTCCCCAGGGATGCTCCCCAGCCCCCCTGCTCAGCATCTGTCTCTTGGCCCCAAGTGATGGGCTCACCATGGCAACTGCTCCTGCCGTCCAGCAGCCCAAACCGGGAAGGAGCAGCCGTGGCCGCGGGTTTCAGGGAGCCCGGGGCGGGATGAGGATGGAGAGGGATGGGATGGGGTTAGAGCCGTGTCCAGCCCCACATGCCAGTGCTGGCTGCCGTGGCAAAGTGCTGACCCACTGCCTGACCTTGGTATTGGCATCTGTCCCCCAGGGAGTGACTTCCCATCACTGCCAGCTTCCATGGGCATGCAATGGCTATGTCTTAGCTCAACACTGCTTTAAGTGCACCTGCTTTGGGCATGGCAGAAGCAGCACAGGGGCTGCCAGTGCTTGGTTTGGGGTGCTAGCTTGGTCCCTGCAGTGGGGGACCATGACTGAGAGGTGCTTCCATCCCAGGTCCTGGTCCTTCCCCTCACCCCACAGGCTGGGCCAGGATGGAGTTTGTCTTTGGAGTCTCCTCCTGCACTCCCAACAGTGCCTTAAAAATTAAGAATCAATCCGATTATTCAAGCCCATAAACAACATCATAAAAATAACATCAATTTGCACAGAAAGGCGCTGCATTAATGTGCTGAAATAATGATGCACTTTTACAACATAAATTTACAATCAATCTTGCTTTTAACACTGTGAAACAACAGTTGGAGGAGGATCAATCCTTTGCCTGAATTAGATGGCTTGAGTCAGAGATGCTTCGGGGGTTATTTTTGGAAGCTTTTAACAACAGCTCTGGCAGGGCTCTTGCTAACAGTGTGACAGGGTCCGTGTGTGACAGGCGGGTCTGGAGCACCCAGTGCTCCTGGTTTGGGCTCCCATGAGCTTGTGGGAATGGCTGTGTTGGCTCTGCACACCCTGCTCACCCTCGGAGCGTCGGTGGGAAGCAGCACATGCTGTTGGAAAGGAAGCAGGCAGGAAGCCGTGGTGCAGAATGTGGCTGGGCTGGAGATGGATCATCACTCTGTGAGCCTCTGGCCACACACATGGGAGCGCGCAGTTTTTCCCTAGGGATAACTTCCCCATCCCTTAGACCTGCCCCAGCACTGTGTATCCTGGCAGGGGGTGATTGCCTGGATAAAGCTGGGTAACTGCAGCTTGGCCTTGCCGAGAGACATCCCCCTTCCCTCTGCCCTGCAGGTCATAGCAGCCACTGCAGCAGCCTGCTTCCTAGAGCTGCATCCCACCGGACAGCTTTTCCGAGTGCTTTTCCAGTAAAGGCACAGACCTTGTTGACTCCAGCACCCCCAGGCCCTGTCACTGCTGCTTTTTAGTTTGCTGTCTTCCTGTATTTATTATTTTTCCTTGTAAATGGGCACCAGAATGAAATCTATGCTTATGGAGAGATTGATTAGTTAACCAACTCAATTATAGCTTTAGCCAAGAGCTATATTAAGTAATGCAGCAAAATTATTGCTCTGTGCAGATCCATTTTGTTAAACAGCTGTTCACTGCCCCAAGGAGCAGAAGATGGAGGTTAAAAATGCTCTTCTAGTCCTGGAGACATGCACAAAAGCCATGAGGCAGCAAGGACCCAGGCAGCAAAGGGGGACAACCTGAGCCCAGGCTCCTCATCTGGATGGGCTCCTTTCCCCAGGGTCACCAGGCCCCAAAGGGAAGAGCGGCTGTCCCCAAAGGCAGGCTGTCCCCTGCACCCTCACTGTCCATGACCCTCTTGCAATGGGGTTCCTCCCCGAATTCCTGGCTCTGGCTCTGCCACTCACACAGTGAGGGGCCCACAGGCAGCAGCAGAATGGGCATCTTCTTCTTTGTGTTGTCATTAGTGTTGGTTTTCCATGGTGTGGATTCCTTTGCTTCACCTCTCCCTGCTTCTTTGCGCCCACTCTTAGGGAGACACGGGCAGGGAGCATCCGAATCCTGCAGGGAAAATGACAGGAACAGTGCTGGGAGCTGATGCAAGGGGTGATCTCTGTGGTGTGCTCCCAGTGTGCTGAGCCCTGGGTGGCATGGCTGGTGCACTGCCAGGCTCTGCACACGAGGATGCTCATGCTGGGGTTTACAGCAGCCTCCCACCAGCACCTCATAAATATTGAGCTGGGAGCTATCTGCATAGCCTTGTCCTGGGTTATAGATAGCAAAGATGGGCAACGCTCCCTGGCATCCACTCATGGATGCACTATGGTGGTGGCAGATGCCCAGCGCAGGGCTCCAGCAGCCCTCCAAGTCCTGCGTTCCACTCTCCATCCCTCCGTTACAACATTAATGGCTTCCAGGGAGCTCCATCGGGTTTCTCTGAATAATTAAAAGGAAGCTGAACTCACCTTCATATTCTAAGTGTCTTTTAGGGATACAATTAACTTCTGCACTGCTTTTGTACTTTCTATGAGGACAAGAGTGTTATTGCTGGGAACACGAAAGTACAAATGCAAGAGGATCTGGGTCAGATTTGGTTATAATTAATATTGTCTGCCCTGTGTTTAAGTGCTCTCCTGCATGTTACGACTGCCTTCCTGTGTGACTGCAAGTGCCATTGCAGGGAGAGGGGACAGGGCTCCCTGTCTGCCTGTGCAGCCCGTTCCAGGCTTCCATACCGTGGTGAGGTGGGAGGTTCTGCTGATCCCAACAGGAGCTGCTCTGTGCTGAGGCCTGGGGCTGCCTGCCTGACCGAGCACCTTATAAAAGCACCCTGGGGATCGTTATGATCCAGCAGGCTCAGGTGAAATAATGAGTTTTCATTGCTGCGCTATAAACTTTATGGAAGTTATAAAGCAGGGATGCAAGGCGGCACCTGGAACAGCGCAGCAGGGGGACGGGACTGCTCTGGGCGCCCACAAGTGTGTAATTCAGAGGATGGTGGTAGTTGGCACTGAGCTGTGTTTCCCCGCACTGGGGAGGTGCGATCCTACTCAGTGTGCTGGTACCGGGAGTGAGAGAGATGGATATGTATGGGCGAGAGAGAGTCCATGAATTAAATACTAGAAGCACCACCCCATTACAGCTTCACACGAGGGTCACTTGGTTTATTGACTGTGGCACAATTCAATCCATTTCCAGACTGACACTTCTGGTCCTTCCTCCCTCTCAAAGTGTTTCAGTTACGGCAGCTCAGCTCCCCAAAGGGTGCTTTTCCCCTTCCGCTGCCATTCAAAGCCTCTGGAGGATTTGTGTTTTCTGAGATGCAAGCTCTGTGCTGCTCTCTGCGTGCTGCAGGGGCTGCTGCTTCCCAGCACAGCAGTGGGGCAATGCCAGAGGGATGAGAGGGGGTCCGCAGGGAACAGGACAGCTTGGTCATTGCAGTGATGATGGGCATGGTCCTCAAGTGAGGCTGGCATCCCCTGCCTGATTTAGGGCATCACGAGCTCTCCAGGACATCCTCTGTTTCTCTCTCTGTCCCAGCATGATGCTCAGCACAGATGCCAGCAAGAGCCTTTAGGCTCTAATTCTGCTGATAACAACAGTAGCTAAGTTTGATATCTATCTTCATTGTCTGGAAACAACGAAGGGCAGGAGCTTGCGGCTCAGCATGGAAACCCAATCCTTCATGTGAAATTCATCCCGGGCTTGGGAAAATCACTGTCTTGTACTCAAGGTGGGAGGTTGCAGTGTAGTGCAGCTCTGACCTGTTACCTGCATCGTTCCCAGGGGAAGGTGCTGCAGGACAGGCAGGGATGTTCGACACTCAGCAGCAGGTCTCTGAGAGAGGTTGCCCCTGCGGTACAGCCCTGCGAAGTTCACTCTTGCATATGTAGTTCAGCCTTAACGACTCAATACGGTCAGTGCTATCTGAGGGGCCAGGGCTCGCTCCCAGCCTGCTCTGATTAACAAAGCACCTGGCCAGCAAAGATCTGCTGATCCAGTGAGCCAGGGCTGTGTTAGACACCACTCGATGCCGCCAAGAGGCAGCAGTAACTGGGAGGCATCGATTTCGACATTAGCCAGCTTTTACATTTGCAAGCAGACGATGCAAGGACCTTCAATTATCTTCAAAGCAGCTGAAGGGAGGGAAATTGGTCCTAGATGTGGTAAATAGACTCCACAAACTCTAGCGAAGCATGCAAAGATGTACACAAGGGAATCACTGATTCCTGCGTAACTGGTTGGAGTTTACTCAAACAGGTGATTGGAATTCTCCAGATTTCATGGCAGGCACTTCTGCTGCTAATCTGACCTGCGGCTTCGTTAGTCTGAGCAGGATTATTGCTTCAAGAAGTGATCTTCATCTGGCATTTCCCAGGGGCCTGTCCCTGCTTGGCAGTGCCTGTAAAGGGAGAGATTGTCACTCCAAATAGCTCTACCAGTTGTTGCTGCTCAGTGTTGGGGCTACAAGCACTAGCCATCTCTCAGCAGTGCTTGCACTAGGGAGCATAATGCAGTGGTGTTTGGTCTTTGTGTGTGCTTTGGTTTGGATTTTGGGAGGGTTTGGCTCTGTGGATTTTCCTGATACCTTATGAACTGCCTGTATATGTTGGACCGGGTATTCCCAAGAGCATCCGAGCAGCAAGGCAATGTTTCTTGGGCTCCTGAATAATGTGTCTATCCCTGCAGATGCTGTGCACACAAGAAATCTGGTCCTAAGCTCTCCCAATAGCAGCGGCCCCTGGGCCACCCCAGGGCTGCTGAGGCTCCTGGGACATCCCGGGATTCCTGGGGCAGCGCTCCCTGCTCCTGTGGGAATCATTGCACGGCACTGGGATTTCTCCCTCACCTTTTCTCCCTTCCCATGGGATGCTTCATCCCTGAGCTCCCCCTGGCAGCTGCCTTCCTGCTTAAGGATCCCCTTTGGCGAAGGGAGAGCAGATGAGGGTGCAAACATCTCCTGTCGGGATGAGGAAGGTTTAACCCAGTGCTGGAGGTGGGGCAGGAGCTCCGGGACGTGACTTGCTTGGGGTTAGCTTGTGTCAGTGCCACTGTGTGCATCCCACAGCTGCTATCAGGGTCCCACCTGTGCCATGTACCCACAGTCGTAATGATGCATAAAGAACATAAGAGCAGCATTATTGCACTTGCCACCCTCTGCTTCTCCATGTGGGGTGGCAGCATGCCTGTGTTTCCCTGCATACGCTGTTTCCGCAGGCGCTGCTCCTCAACAGGTTATTAACCTGGCGAGGAACCCAACTCTCCCTGTGTGCTGGTACTGCTCTCCCTCTGTGCAAGGGAGGAAACACCAGCGGGAAGATGACTCCGTTCCTGTGCCGAGGCTTAAACAAAGAAATCCTCTTTAAAATGGGTTTTTTCAAGCCCTGGTGGTTTCCCCGGCCCCAAAGGTGATATCGAGCAAACACACCAGATCTTTCCGACAAGGATTATTGACTGGGAGCCGCACACCGTGTAAACAGGGCTGGCAGTTTTGATCTACAGCGCGCCCGTGTCAATACTTTAATTGATCCAAGCCGAGCAAGCCTTAAGCCCAGGCAGAACTCAGGCTTGGCAGTGCTGCCAGGAGGGAGCTTGCCAGTGGGTCCCCTTCCCGATGGAGTAGGGCTCTGAGGGGCACAGGGAGATGTGGGACTCTGCAATGTGTGGGCTGAGGCATTGCTTTCCAGCCCAGCGGGATGGATGGGATGGATCTACGAGGCTGGGCTTGCTCTCCTATTGCTTAGCAACACCGCAGGGCCAGCAGCAGCCGGAGAGGAAACAGGGAAACCATACATGGCTTTGGCCACGCTCTGTCTGAGCAGCCTCTGGAATCCTCTCCCTTGCCACCCATCCTGCCTGCTGTGGGGTCCCAGTGGGGGGAGGTGATGGAGCAGGGCCAGGGATGCTGCCGCACATCCCTGTGTTCATTCTTGCATTTAGCGTGGTCTTTATGGAATGGGTGACTAATGATGCAGCTTAGGCTGTGCCATGGCATGGGGGTACCTCTGGAATCCGGTCGGGATATCTGAAGTTGTCTGCTTGGAACACTTAACATGTCTTTCCCAGGCTGGCAGAGTCCCCACTCATATAGACACTATCTGTACGTAGAGCTACCATATGAGGCATAGAGGAAGGAGTGCTCCCAAATCAGTGGGAGTAGTGCCCCATGGAAACCCACAGGGACTCAGCTCCATCCCTGCATCAGGCACACAGCAGCTTCCAGCAGGCCCAGGAGAAAACCCCCTCCTGCCTGTGAGCAGGATCTCAATTTCAGGAGCCAAGCCTGGCCTATCAAGGAAACTTCCCTCAAAACCCTTCATCTCATTTGTTATTTTATAGGAGCAGAATGAATCTCTGGGTGTGAGTCAGGCGGCGGCATTGAGATAGGCACCAATGGGATAAATAGAACTGCTTTGACAAGGGGAATTCAGCACTGTCGCTCTCAAAAGGAGATCAGAGAGGAAGAGCTGTCTCTGTGTGCGGCGTGGCCAAAAGCCAGGGTGATTTGTGGTGGGAGAGGAGGCAGGCGGGTGCAGAGCCACATTTCAGGCGCTATGAAATCACTGCTATGTTTTGATTAAATACAGAGCTCCTCAGTAATGAAAAAGCCAAAACACAACCTGCAGACACTTGGCCACAACACAGGAGATCTGAAAGCCCCATTGAATATTTTATCTCCTCCTTGGACCACTGTTGCTCTGCAGTAAAACGAGAGCTTAAGCCCCCGGCCCAACGCGTGGATTGCACTGCAAGAGCAGCCCGGGACAGTGATGAGGATGGCACAGGGCTCCAGTAGACCCCTGCAGACTATTATGTAGTTTTACACCCAAATAATCCTGCCTCGCTCTGTAATTGCTCTTCTCTAGTCACATTTCCCATTGTCTGGTAATTAAATCAAGCAGCACAAGTGCAGGAACACCTAGTGAGCTTGCTCTGGCATTGCATTGACACGTTGGAGCTGCCAGTCACTGTTTTCATGCACACCCTCAGACACTGCTTGTTGGGAACAGACTGCTCCCTGTCTCCTGGGGCTGCTGGGAGCCTCTGCCCAGGATGTGGGGTTTGAGGAGATGCTGATTCTGGGAGTGGGGTGCACTGCCTAAGGGTTCCCCCGCATCTATAGCATCACCGTGCTGGGTGGCTGGTGGGTCGTGACGTGCAGGCTGGCAGCTCCATACAGCCCGTGCTGCAAGTGGCTGGCCTGGGCATTGTGGTTTGCCTGGGACGTCCTCCAAACGGTGTCCAGTCAGAAGGAATTTTCAGCCTGAGCAGTGATTTGGCTTCCTTCTTGAGGAGCAGAAGGTTTCCCGTGATGCTGGAGGGCTCTTGGCAGTTGGGGCAGGGATTGCATTGTGTGTCCTTTAGGCTCAATGGGGTTTGTAAGACAGTGGGCACACTGGTGAGCTGATAGGCACCAGAGCTGGTGAGGAGGATGGGGAGAGGCTGAGAAGAATGAATCTGTCACCACATTCCCAGGGCAGGGATGCTATTGCAATGAGCGCCCCCTCACCAGGCATCAGTGCTATGGGAGATGGGGCACTCCTCCTTCCACTGGAGCTATTTATCTTGGGAGAAACAGAGGAATATTTTGTATCTTTGACAAAGCAGCACTTTACGAGCGCTTGACACTTTATTAACTAATCTCTGGTACTTGAGTAATTTATTATGCTTAAGCTGGTGCCATCAAGTCTCTCAGCAGCGTCCGTGTGCGCCGGGAAATAAATTAAAGACTGTCCAGAGATACTTGGCTCATCGCTGTGATTGCTGGGCCAGCATGATGGAGGCTAAGGGTCTCTCCTCCTGCAAATTGGAAATTAGGAATTAATAAGATGACAGGACAGAGCCCTGGAGCTGCATCTGGCAGGGAGCTGCAGCTGGGGGGGATGCTGTGTGGGCATGGCGCTAGCATGGTCGTTACCCAGTGGCCCCATCCAGGGGGCTCCGGGGGCTCTATGAAACCTAGTGGTGTGCCAAGGAGTCAGTGGGATAATGTGGGTAATTACAGGCCTGTCAGCCTGACATCGGGCCTAGACAATATAATGGAAGAGTTGATACAGGACCTCATTAAACAAAAATTAAAGGAGGTAATATAATGAACGCCAGTCAACATGGGTGCACGGGAAATGGGTCCTGTCAAACCAAGCTGATAGCTTTTTGATTAGATTACAGTTTTGCTCGGTGAAGGCGGCAATGCTGATGTAGTGCTCTTTGGCTGTGTGTGGTTGTTGAGTTGGTGCTCCAAAGCTTTAGGTTTGGGAGGAGCCAGGGCAGCATGGCAGGCGCTAATGGGAGTAAAAGTGGGCTGAGTGATCAGTCTCACTCCGGAGCCTGAAATGTGGTATCTGTGAGGGGAGTGCTTCAGCCAGCATCCCCATTGCCCACTCAGAGCGGGGCTCACGGTGTCTTGGGGGTGCCCCAGGGCTCTTACAGCTCTTCCGACCACAGCCGCAGCAAGAAGATGCTGAGCTGCCCCATCTGCAGGTTTCCATGGCAATGCAAAATTCCTCGCCCTGGGGAGGAAGGAGCAGCCTGGAGCCCCTGGCTTCTGCAGGGGAGTGATGGGCTGGGGCGGCTGCACCCCCACCAGCAATGGCCGGTGATTAAAACATGACAATTTAATGCGTGACAACAGTCCTCAGGAAACTTTAATTACTCAGCCTGTGCCTGGTTTCTTCCCCTCCCCAAACTGCCCAACTCATGGAAGGAAGCAGAAGCAGTAGGGAAGGAGGCTGAGGGCAAAACCTGATTATGTTTATTAAGCCTATACAAAGAACCGGCACGGTAATAATAATTAAATTAATTATGAATGCAATTTGCTTCTGAGAAAGTGCTCTGAGAGCTTCTGAGCTATTGGGCTGATCCGACAGGCTGGGCTTGAGACAGGGATGCAAACCCACTTGCCTGCACATCCTGCCCTCTGATGGCCCCTGCGTGCGGTGCCATTGGTGGGCCACCATTCTGCACAGGCACCTTCCTTGTCTTTGCTTATCCCGTAAAGGCAGTAGGGCTTTTGTTGCTTTGGAAGGCCTAGCTTTCTTTGGGAACGACACACAGAAGAAAGGGGGAAGCCGACTTTCCTGCTTTCCCTTTAATAGAGAAGTTGCAAGGGGAGATAAAATGATCTTTCTGGAAGGAATGCCTGCAAGGCAAATGCAAAAGGGGTGTCCCAGATACCTCATTCACATAAGTAACGCTTGGGATGGCTGCACACTCCTAGGCTAATGCCTGGCAGAGGATGGTTTATGACTTTGTTGAAAGTAACAAATAATCTGCTGAAAGATGAGAAAAGAGCTGTCTTAAAAGTGACAAGTTTTTGGCCCAAACTGCTGGGTCTGGAAAGCTGCTCAAAGGAAACAGATTGATTTCAACCAGAAACAGTTTGATTGAAAGCCTTGTTTTCTGGGGGGAAAAAGGAGGTTTGACAAAGCATTTTTATAGAAACCCTGCATCAGAACTGGAAGTCGCCCTTTTCCAGTGATCGGAGTGCTCCCCTTGGCACCCCTCAATGCCCCTCATGCCACATGGTGCTGATGGCTTCATTCTGAGGATGCTTTTGCAGGCAGGCAGAGGGGTGGCGATGGGGCAGTGCAATCTGCTCCTCTCCCTGTGCCCCTGGTTGGCTTCCCCTTGCATCACGTAGGGGCTGCAATCACTGCCTGCAGTGTTGTTCCCAAACTGCCTCTGAGTGCCGTGCTGAGGCCAGGCCTGTGCTCCCGCAGCCTGCTGGGTTGTATCCTGCAATTTGGACTTCTTTTGTTAACGCTGGAGGCCTCTTCTGCCATGCAAAGTAGGTCAGAACATGAGCGAGGAGCTTTTCTGATGCCCCGGGTTGGGAAGCAGGGAAGTGCTGTGCTCTCCTCTCCTGTCCCACTCCTTTCTGCAGAGGCATGCTGACATCCAACCACCTCAAACCACCGGCTTGGAGCAGCAAATTATAAGTTAAATTATAAATAATGCCCGGCTCTCCCAGGGCTCTGTCTGTTACGCCAGGATTGGAGCCGTTCCCCTGCCTGTCTCTGCATTCAGGCCGATGCAGTCATTATGTCTGTGGGGTGTCTGGCTGCATTGATCAGCCTGAAAAATGTATGAGTGTGCGGCTCGGTGAGCGTGGCCACAGCTCCGGATCCCAGCATCCTGCTGCAGCCCTGGATCCCAGCATCCTGCCTCAGCCCTGGGCCATGGCTTTGAGCCATGCTCTGCCTGCGCAGGCAGCGCAGTGAGGAGGGGAGCAAACCTGCCTGGTGCTGCCCTGCAGCAGTGTGCTGTGCTCGTGCTGTGTTCTGCCTGCTGCAGTTGAGGCCATGGTCTCTGAGCACTGGGCAAAGGGATGTGAAGCCACCGTGGCATTGCCATTGCTGCAGGGAGGGAACTGTGAATCTCAGCAGCCTCCGCAGGGACCTCTGCTGCTTACCATAGCGGGTGTCAAGCCGGCGGGTGGAAAGCTCCTGCTTCCCTTTCCTCTCCTCTTGCTGGGGGACAGGACAGTGGTGCCATGTGCTTACTGCAGCTACGAGTAGAGCTCTACACATGGAAGCAGGTCAGGGACATGGTGCCAAGAGAGGATTCTGCATCAAAGCTGTAGCGTGGCTGTGCCAGCTCCCGTGCAGGTCTTGGGAAAGATGCGAGAGTTTCCCATGCAGTCTCCAAAGTTCAGGAGGAGAGGAAAGTGCTGGCTAAGCTGCTCTTCTGGCTCACCTCCTGCCTCACCCACCGGCTCTCCGTACAGGTGTAATGGATGGAGAAGAGTGTGTTTGAAGGTCTCGGGGGCAGAGAAGACAGCATGTGAGCCATCAGTCAGGTGCAAAAGCAAAGTAGTAACATTTCAGTGCAGTGATTTTTAATAATTTATGATTTTCACTCGGTTCCCAGAGTGTTATTACCTCACTTAACATCATTTACAAATTACACATGATCCCATCAATTGTAGTAAAGTGAGGAAGTGTCTGGGAGATGCTCAAAAATCAAACGGTATAGAGCAATTGAGAATTTATGGACCTGAATGGGCTGCAGCACCGGTGGGGGCAGCGGTGCAGTGCCTGGATGCCATTGCAGAGGCTGCTTGTGCCCCAGGACCCCTCTGGTTCCTGGCATGGGGATGGCACCATCCTCTGAGCCCACCTGAATCATGCAGGTGCTGACAGCAAAGGGGGAAGATGCAGCACCTCTCCCTCTGTTTGTGCTGTTGGTGCACAATCCGGCACAGACAGGATGAGGTGTGGGTGGAAGGGCTGTGGGCTCTTGCAGAGAAGCTGCTGCATCCTCTGCACTTCTCCTGACCTGTTGCTTCAACCCTGCATCACTGATGGTTCCTGATGGGGCCGCAGAGCCCTGCAGCAAGCTAGATCCAGCACTGCTTGGTGGGGATGCTCCCTGCTCTGCCCAGAATCCTGCCAGGAAGGACTGCAGAAAGCAAACCTTCTTCCTGCTCTGCTCCTCATTAGTGCAGCATCCCAGGCGATGCTTGGAAAGCACCATTTCCTTTGTGTCACGGGTGGCACACAAATCCTCTCCATGGCAACGCAGCCGGCGTCAGGCAGGATGTGGCCCGGCAGGATGCTCTGCTGGTGGGGACAGGATGCCTGGCATAGGGCAAGGGGGCTTTGTCTTGGGCTCCTTGGGGTCCAGAGGAAGGGAAGGAAGGGGCTGTATGGCTGCAACAGATTGTGACAACTTGGTGGTGGATGCAGATCGGGTTCAGGCACCTTGCTTTGCTCTGAAGAGAGGTTTTGGTGTGAGCGTCGTGCTAGTGGAGGGGATAAATGGGGACAGCTGACCAGGAGCTCATGCTGTCCTCTGCCCTCCCCAAACTTGCCATGTTTCAGGTGGAGTAAACCCGCTGTGTTTTCCTCCTGGAGACTGCTGGGGAAGGGGTGAAAGCGATCCTTCTTCCTCCGGCATTCCTTAATTATCCTTCTGGCAGGGTTCAGAGACAAGTGAGCCTCTGCAGAGAAAACAGCCCTTTGTTATCTAATAACTCATGGAGAGCAGCCATTTGCATACAGTGAAAAGAAGGGGGGAACAGGCAAGGAAGGTGCCAGCTCTGAACATCACAGAGGCATTGGTTGGCAGCACTGCCCCGGCTGCTCTCCCTGCCCGGAGCTCTCCCCGTATCTGGGGTAAGTGGGACTCGCAGCCCTCTCTCCTTGAAGGTGCAGCACTTGGCAGAGCATTTGAACTAAATTGAAAGTCTGTGTCCTGCAAAACTCTGCTTGCATGCTGCCTTTCATGCACCTGGATGTGGCAGGCATTGCGCTGTTGAGAGCAAACCACATAAAAAGGCTTCTGAAATGTCAGTGCAATGGAAGCAGTCAGGCACTGGTGTGCCTCTTCAGCAGAGGTTTTCATCCTAGCTGAGGGGGACTGAGCTACCAGGGTTCCTCGCTAAAAGCGTGGGATTAGGTTGGATTTCCAAGCTCGCCATCGCTGCCAGGCTCTGCTCTGTGCTGCCCGCAGCGGGGGCCATGGGTAGCATCAACTCAAAGCAGTGGGGGTATTACTGGGGTCCATCCAATCTGCAAACGGATTATCCTGAAGGGAACAGAGAGGAGCAGCTGCTTAAATGCATCGACTTGTTGAAAACCCGAGAGATGTGGGTACCACCGGCACAGAGAGCGATCACTTAGGTGCCTTGGCCCATCTGCGTAAAGTAACTATTGATTCTGGTTGATACACATTGATTCCAAGAAAACGGCTCTGCTTTGAAAATGAACTCCCAGTTGTTCCAAGGGAAAATGCAATGTGTGGTCTCTCTCGCAGGGCTCCCGTGTTTCGTTAGAAGCAGCTCGTGCATTTGAAAAACAGAAGCAAAGCCAAACAAATAGCTCGGAGGGAATTAAAATGCATCGATTCTCCGGGTGGGAATGATGGCCTCCGTTAAAAGCTTTCGGAGACGTTAACACACATTGCTTTGAATAAAGATTTCTCTCTTGCTGCTTCTCCTGCACCTCCCTCCATACCCATCATTGGGATGGGGACGTGGTAGCTGCACTGGATGAGTACCAGCCCTGAGATGTGGCAGCTTCGCTATGGTCCTGCTCTTGGATGGGGATGCTCCCCGCCTGTCCTTAGCAAAAGAAGCTGCTTATCGAGGGCTGTCCATTGCTGTCTGTCTGTCCTGCCTGAGGCATCTCTTCCCTTGCAGTCATTTTAATTGGCATGGAACAGCAAGTAGTTCAGCAGCAGGTCCTGGCCAGCCTGACCTAGCATATCCTCACCATTTAGGCCATTGGGCAGAGTCCATCTGGAGAGCAAGTCCTGGCCCCTCCAGCAAATCCTTCCTGTTAATTAAAGTATTAATTGTCTCACAGCCTGCTCATTTAAAGAAGAAGTAGCCTCTGGGGTGCCTGGCAGTAGTTAGAACTGCTCAAACCTGGGCACTCACACTGTGTCCCTCTCCCCAGGGAGGAGGGATGCTGGGGGATGCTGGTGCTGTGAGCTGTGCAAAGGAGCAGGACACCAGAGGAGTGAATGCGCAGCATCCCAGGATTGCTTCTGGCTCCTCTCTGCACCCAGCTGGGGCTGAAGGCACCCAGGTGCCCATGGGCAGTGAGCAAGACCTGCTGCAAGCAGCAGAAGTGCATTGTCAGGCAGCACATTTGTGTTGAAGCAGATGATTTCTCACATTCCCTATCCTTTGCTGTTCAATTTGTGTTATAAGCCATGGGAGGGATGTGCTCGGTGCTCTATTTCAGGGTCACTCGGGCAGCTCCCATCCTGCTGCCACAGCCCAAAGTTTTTCTGCCTGAAGTTGGTTCAAGTCTTTGCACTTCCATTTCCGAACGTAGTCTGGGAGCGACATGAAAATTAGATCTAATAATGAATGATTACAACTTTCAAGGTAAGTCTAGTTGGTTGACTAATCAATTTGGTTAAGTGAAAATCCATCGCAAATGAGTCAGCCGCAGTACAACGTTTCTCCATCCAATTTAAATTAAAACACCAACCATAATAATTTCACAATTACTCTGTGAGGATGCACCAGGGACTTGCCCCTTGAGAAAGAAAATGTCAAGGACTGCATGAGAGGCCCAGGAGCTGCAAGGAGCAGCCTCTGGCATGACTGGCTGCTCCGCCTGCAGTGGAGCCTGGAGGGATGCTCGAGCAGGGAGGGATGCAGTGACAGATCCCCAGCTCCCCAGCATATCTTGGCTCTCTTTGGAGCTAAAAGCCTCTGTGGAGCCACATGGACCATGGTGTGCTGCTCATCCCAGCACCAGCAGTCCCTGCTGCAGGCTGAGCCCAGCCCAGCGAGGGCTCAGCGATCTTTATAACCCAGCTACAAAGGAGTAGGAGCAGGGAGTCCAGTCGTGTAGATCAAGTTGTAATTCTTCTTTTTTGCTGTGGCAGGACTGCGAGGGACACGAATGTTAAATCCCAGGAAAGTCGCCTCTGCAGCAGTCTTTAGTGGTGTGAATTATTGATGTGTGCTCAGTTGTGCTGCACAATGAACTGTACTCAAAATACATAAAGTCACCACAGTGTGAGCAGTGGCTGTGGGGCTGCTTGAGACGGGTACTCATCCCTTGGTGGTGAAGAGGGGATGGGGCAGGGGGAGCAGCAGTTCCTCCTCCTGTTCTCATCTGTCTCTTCATCTTCCTTCATTATATACAGGAGATAATGGATGACCCATGCACACAGCAGAATGAGAACACCGGTGCAGCTCTGCCAGGGATGCTCATAGGCAGCGTGGTGGCACATCACTTCCCCAGGGACTTAGGACAAACTGTAACGACTGTCCTGATGAATAATACAGCAGCTTCTCCTCGTGGCTCCTGCCTGGTGCAGAAGAAGCCTTTGGATGTGTCTTGGTATAAAATGGCCAGGCCCTGGTGAGTGAAAGCCAAGAGGCATCTGTTTGATGCTGCAGATGCAAAGGTCCCTGTGGGGGTGCCAGAGGCTGAAGAGCAGCAACTGCTCATGGGTTTCAGAGCATACACCCCTTCAATTCACCTTCCCCAGGCTGGGGAACGTGCTGGAGCCACGTGAGAGGCTGTCACTGCCTGTTGCAAGGGGAATCATGGAGTTTCCCCTTGGAAAGCTGAAGGGGGAAGGGATGATCAGATGTGACTCATGGAACAGATGGATTTATGGATTATTTTGGAGCCTCATGTGCTAATTTTGCAAATGCTGTATGTCTGCAGGCTCTTAATAGCTGTATTCCTGGGTAAATGGGTAAAGAATATGTCCTGTGGGGCCTGGAGGCTTTGGGGAATAACTCATGCAAATCCTCCAGTCTGAAAGCAGCTGGTGATGGTTTTCAGCAGTTTCCCTCTTGGGATGGTGCAGATCTGCTTGGTGTGCTCCAAAGAGCCCAAGAAGGACCCAACCGTGCAACTGGCATGACTCTGGGTGGGTGCGCCAAGGACTTTGGGGGTACTAGAAGCATGGATAAAGAAGGATGTGCTTCCCAAGGGCCTTGTTGATGGGACAACTGGAGCCAGGGGAGCACGGAGTCCTGCAGCCTGTGGCTGCCTTGGAAAGAGGGATGCTCAGTGTCCCTGCAGAGGGACAGCATGTGATGGCTGCAGAGCTTGTGGGTATCGCAGTGCCAGGAGCTGGTGCTGGTGGGGCTGTTCATGCTGCCTGCTGCTTCCCTCCTCCAGACGAGCATCCAGCCCGCTCCTGGCTCAAGATGTCCTTTGAATGGTAAGACTCTATTTTCACAACTGCTTTAGCTCTAAGAGGCAGAGCTCAGGCAGTGCTGCAGCCTGGTTTGAGAGCAGGAGCTGAGGTGCTGAAAGATGCATTCCGAATGCGAGGTGAAGGGAAGAGAAATTATTAAACTCACAGATAGCAACAGAGCTTCCTTTGTGAGTGGTGGAGATGGGAAATTATGCCGAAGCAATGCATTGCAAATCACCCACTGAAAGGCAGAGAAGGCCCTTTTATCCTCCAGGCCCTGAAGTTTTTCTGCTATCTTTGTATGCAGAGGCATTCCTTCAGGGGAGAAAGAGAAGCCAGCAATTTTGTGCCTGATTGGCAGGCTGTCCAGTGCCAGTAAAGATGTTTGTTTTTTCAGAGAAGGGCTCACAGACTGAAATCTCCCTCTTGCATTTTCCATTACAGAGGAAAATGAGACTTGGAAGGCGTTCTCCATTAGCGCTGCTTAGCCTCCGAGTAATAGTGGTGCTGCAGCGACTTGAGAGGGGGAACGCTCCACTCCAGCCCAGCAGCCAAGCTGCATGGCGTGGGCTCAAAGTGCCCCTGGACAGAGATTCTCCATCATCCTTAGTGTTTGTTGGTACTCCCAATGTTGAGGGGGCTGTTCAGCCAGCACTCAGATGGGATGCTCTGGAGGGCATTTCTCATTGCCCTGGTACAACGAGATGGACAGAGGTTGGCCATAGGGACTTGCACCCCAGTAGGTGTCAGGGATGGGCAGCACAGTGCATGGGAGCAGAGGATATGTGCCCTTCCCCAAGCCCCCCATGCTAGACTCCATTTGCTGCTGCTGTGCAGCAGACAGGAACATCTGTTAACACAAATGCTTTTTGGAGCCGTTCTCAGCGCCCGCCCGGCATCTGCGTTGAGCAAACCCCCGCTCGGCTTGTTCAGTCTTTAGTTCTGGAACGGGTTCAAACTACGCTCCGAAGCCGGGAGCGGGGGGAAGAGCCACTAAAGCTTTAATAAGGCGCCGAGTCAGAACTTCTGCCGGGCTCCGTCCTCTGTGCATGGGGGAGAAGAGCGGGATTCCTTAATAACAAACACCTTTGCAGCAGCTCATTAAATCACTGCGTTTCTGAAGCGCAGCAGGGCACTTGTGTGAATAAATAGCGCAATCTCCCAGCCTGAAGTATTTTCACATCTGAGTTATTTCCCCTGCATATGATCAGCGACTTCCTTGGGTTTTTTTGCTCCCCCCCCCTCCCCCCCGAAAAGATTTGACAGCTAGAAAACATCTCTTTATTCTAGATGCATTGTATGGGGCATCTCTTTTTCTTTCTCTGCAAGGAAAGTTCTCACCTCTCCTGCACTGCTCCCTTCCCCAAAAGTTGAGCTCATCATACTGAATACAACATTAGTAACATGGATATGGACCTCTCTCATTTCATGAAAATTAATTCACAAATAGGCACCAGTAATGCTGGACTCTTTAAATAAAACAAAGAAGAAACGACCTCCCAAACCCAAACAAACAAGAAATAAAAACCTCAGAAAGTGGAAGAATCTCTGATTACTCCTGACACATGAGCCAAACAATGGAACAGAAGCTAGAAATACGGAGACTCAAAGTATGTCAGAAGTTGCACATCAAGATGTTCAGATGATCTTATTTCAATACTATTTTATTGTGTTCTGGTTTGCCAACTACTACAGCAATTGTTGGCAAGTCCACTGTTTGCAAGAAAACAAATTAAAAGACCTTTTTAGTCAAAGTAGAAATGCATAAACTAGCACAGAAATACCCTTCAATTTGACTAACAGAGCTTTACATGGAGCAACAAATTGGGATTGCTCCTTCTCCCACACTTTACCATTAACACAGGTAAGTGCTTAGAGTAAGTTTTAGAGGCTGCAGCGCTTTCAATTAATATGATTAAACCTGTATCAAGACACATGGTATTCAACTTTTAAAATAACATTATTGCAATTCTGCCTCTATCAAATGGCTCACCACGATATTGCTCTTCAAGTCTACTCTGGTTCCCCCTGTAAAAATGGGATTTCAGACCTATGTTTTTTTACCAAGCTTTTATTCACTTAAGAGTACACTTTGCAAAACTACCTTGGGCTCTCACTAAAGTGCACCACTTCCAGCAGCGGGGTCTTTGTCTAGGAGGATTTCTAGCACAGCGCTCCTTGGCTGCCTGTACCTTTAGAAATGAGCATCAACCCTGTCTGACAGCCAGAATAATTCTGATGAGGAATAATGGGGAGATATATCTATATGCACTCTCGGAGCCTTACAATAATTATGTGTCCTTCTCTCCTCCAAAGTAAAAACTGCTCTCAGATCTCTGTCGAGGAACTCTGTTAATAATTACATGTAAAGCCAAAGAAAATGCTGCTATCACTAGATTGCCTACATAGGGGTGTACCAGCAGTTTTTAAGCTTAAATTTTTTTTTGGTTTGGATTTAAAAAAGACAAAACAAAAAAATCTAAACAAAAAAACCCCCCATATTTAAAATGTACAAAGCTTACCACTTACAGTCACACTTTTTCTCCTCTTCACTGACTTTCGTAAGGCTTCTTCTAGCACATTTGGTAAAAAGAGTACTACATGGAACACAGGACACAATTGGAACCAGCCTTCCTTTCTCCTACTCTCGACTTTCTACAAATAACTGCTAGAACTTTTTCACTTTCAACTTTAGTAACTGGTAATTACCTACTTGCTGAAGCTGGAAAAGACCGTCCACGTTCACTGCCACCAGCAGCTTATTACCAGGGGCACAAAAACAACAGACAGAATAAAACAATGAAACATCCCTGCATTAAGCTCCAATCTATAGACTCCCTCTACAAGCCATTAACACTTGAAATCAACACTAGTTGTGACTAAACACTCATGACACTTCCCAAAGTCTAGTCTTGAGTACAAAGCCTTCTCAGCATCATTCACCATCTAGCAAGCAAGAGACCAACACATTGAGTCAAAGCTCTTCCTAAATCCGCTTGAGAATTTCAACCTCTTTTATGGCTTTCAGCACTGCAACCATATTCCTGTATGCAAAGTGTCACTGCAAGAAAAAAAAATGGCTCTACTTGTTCTCCCTATGAATCTACACTAAGCATAGATTCTTGTCTTCGTCTTTAAGGACTTCACAATTCTACCTCCTTTACTGAGCGGCTATGAGAGTAATTCAACAACTCCCTCAACTCAGCCAGCATTTCCATGCAACTTCCACCCTGACCGCCAACTTCTGCCATTAGTGTCTCTGCTCTTCCTTCCACTTTGCTCATTACACATATAGGACCACCTAATTAAATTTATAAATCCTTATGTCTCAATGCACTTTTAAGGCTTATTTCTGTCAAACCAACAAACTTCCGCCAATTGGCCACAGTTGGTTGGTTTTCCTTCCTGGCAGGTTTCATCCTTCTACACATATTCATCCTGGTTAAAAACAGGCAAATGGCTACAGACATGTGCCTGGCAAAGAGATGACAGTTCTTCATCATGGCCTTTATCTTGTGTGCTAGCTCATCTGCTTGTCTCTTTAGACTCCTAACCTGCCAGAAAAGAAATCACAGACTGTTACCACAGTATTCGGTCCAGTACAATGAGATCCCTCTGGTAACTGAAGCATTTGGGTACTATCACAACAAATATTTACAAGAACAAGAACACAGATTTATCTTGTTTCCTAAGCAGCAGTAGCAAGCAGTAATGTTTGGTTATCCTGATTATCCCTTCAGTATATAATCTGCTGTAGTTAGCTAAGATACAGGTCAACAGTAATACTGTATTTTGGCAGGTATTCTAAAAATAGCAGCTACAGCTGCAGAACTCTTTTTTGTTAGATACAGACTTGCAGAACCAGAAAAAGAGCCTCTTTTTCTGGCCTACACAGCCTACGAAAGCGTTCCCGTTGGACTATTTAAAAGCAGCATGTTCAAATAGCTTTATTTAATACAGATTTAAATACAGAGCTTTTCTTCTATCTGCCCAAATGTACACCTCACACTACTAAACTCTGGAAAAATCTGTTGTCTACTGAAGTCCTGCATAACTAAAATGCATTTCTGAGGGACAGCATCAGCACTATACTCTCATTACCTGTTTCCACAGTGTTTTCTGTTTCTGCTGCCTCCAAACCATCCATACTGTCTTCATCCTCCACTGCAGTTTTTCCTCTACTCCGAGGCCTGCAAAGATAAGAAAGGAAAGCGTTTTTGAAACTGAAAGCATTTTTACATTTTGAAGCAGGTTTTAATTTAAATTAGCATTTAAATAATATAAATCTGAGGGATAAGTGTCAGCACTAAATTATGCAACGCTTAAGTTAATCTGTGATTTGAGTCAGATAAATCAGAAGTTTTCTCGCCTTTTTTCCTGCTCTAGGTAACGTTCTCAACAACATGCCCTTGTATCAGCATTTAGCCCCTCAAGTTTTTCTGATTATTCTTATAAGAAAAATAGAGTAACAAACTTCTACTGATCAAAAAATACATTAAATCAGCAAGGCTTTAAGAAATGAACTCCACACAGGAGGAAACTATAGAAAGAGAGAATGCAATCCAAAACCCATCCAGTAGTTATGTACACTATAAAATAGATACCAATCCATCCAGAGCATTCTTGGAAGAAATATGTATAATAATGACATTAAAGCAATTAAATTGAAACATATTATTTTCAGTGAAACCAATATTTTGACACATAAAATAAAATGTTATGAGACATGACTAGATGTCATCACATTAAAAAAGTCATCACGTGAGGACAGCCCATCAAAACTGAAGTATCCGACAGATTTGTTTCAATTTCAACCAAGGTCTGATGGAAAGGAGACAGGTTTATGCCACAAATTCCTGCCTTATTTCCCTGCCTGGCTCTTCAGCAACTAACGTGATGGGCTGTTGAGAAGCCCAAGCATCCAGATTCCCAGCTGTTCAGCAGGCCATTTGAAAGGAAGCCAAGAGCTTGGCACCTTGCCTCCCAAATTTTCAGGCTACTTGGCAACCTGCCTGGCGTGCTGACGGAAAGCCTGGGAGACCCTGGGAGCTCCTGATTCCAAGTACACAAATTCTGAGTGGTTTGGGGCATCTCAGCAGTTCCAATGTCCCAGAGCTCCCAGGCAACCATGCACCCAACCACCATGCCTTGAATCAGGATGCCGCGCAAGCCAATACACCAGCACCCTGCTTGCCCCTCAGCAACAAAACCCCGTTAGTTCCTCTTTCATGGAGAATTCTGACAGAATTTGGGTTTATTTTTGGAGTGTGGGGAAAAGGTTTGTTTGGAGGTTTTTAAAGTGATTAAATCATTCCAAAACCAGCACTTCCTTTTCTTTTTGTACAGTTAGTCGTAATTCTTAAATTGATCCAAATTATTTCCGCAGAATCAGACCTGCTAAACTGGCTATGAAATAAATGCTCTCGTGCAATGCTTTTCATTCTCGTGGATCAAAGAGGGTAACATGGCACACGAGTTGCTCTCCTGACAGAAGAGCAGGGAAGCAACATGTCTTGGGCTATGTAACAAAAGGATCTCTGATTATTGTGTTGGGTTTTGTCTCTGCAAAGGAGGAAAAGAATAATTCAAATGAGGGGTTTTAGAAGCTTTGGAGCATCATCAAACCATTGCATGGTTTGAGTTGGAAGGGATCTTAAGTCCCAACCCCCCTGCCACAGCCAGAGACACCTTCCACTAGATCAGGTGGAAGGACACAAAAGTGGCTCTTCCAGCAAGGTTGAGATACAGCAAGAAAGAGGTACACTCTTCTAACATTCAGATAACCAATGCAACTGGTAACAAAACAAAAGCATTTAAATATTACATTTTTCGTAGTTCTTCGCAAGATCCCAGTACATCAGCCAGCACCAAACGAAAAGGTGGGAATGCAGGTAAGTGAAATCACTTTCCTTGGTGTAGGGATGCTGAAAAGCTCTACAGAACACAACCAGCTAAGAACAGGGATTATTTCTAAATCCTATCCCAATTATTCTGCTACCAACTATCCGCCTGCAACGCAAAGTTACAACTTTGTACTAAACCAGAATTACTTTGAAATAATCGCAGACACAAACAGTAATTCTATTTTCTTCACAAGTACCCATCTCAGTATTCTCCAACACAACCCTGTAGGTGAAAGTCACTGGATAGCAGACAATGATGATTGTTTGTTTGTTTAATAATTTACATGCAGCTTCAGATTTTCTAGTAAGACCACATTCCATATATTAAACATCAAATACCTCACAAAGCCTTTTTAAATATTTTGTTTAAACAAGAGCAGTGATCACTCCTTGAACTCCCTATTGTATTTTAGCAACCTATTTAACACTAAGGTAAATCAGAAGTTTTAATTAATTCAACATAATTGCTTCTTTTAGCAAAAGATACAACTACGTCTGGTGTTTCCTTGCCATTCCCTTCTGCCACTCTACAAAGCATCCATAATGCCATGCAGGTTTTAAGTAAAAATGAAGAAGTGGTGGAAAAAAACCTGGATTATATCATTAATTTTTTTTTGCTATTTAAATTCCTTTCACAGCCATCAGAAGAGATTTTATAGCCTACAAATTTATGTTTGACTTCGAAATAATTCAAGTCACAGAACAGTAAAATATATACTGTAGTGACAACTATAATTTAATGTTTTCCCAGAAAACACCATTTGAGGTGGCCATATAGCATCCCTAATCACTGCAATCAACATCTGTAATAAGAATGGATTGCTTAATGTTATTTGCATTAAGTTTATACATTTTATTTAATAGGTTTTTCCCACAGCTTTGGCTGGTTTGCATACACCAGATTTTTTTTTTACACCAACATTGTGAATTGTTTATTTTTCTATTTACTTAATTCACTCCTCCTTAAAAGTAGGAAGTGCAATCTTGAATATTATAACCTTAATTCTACTCTAGGTCATAGAATCCCAGACTGATTTGGGTTGGAAGGGACCTTAAAGCTCATCTAGTTCCAAACCCCTGCTATAGGCAGGGACACCTTCCACGCAAAATTCCTGTCCAACCTGCCACTGAACCCTGCCAGGGATGGGGCAGCCACAGCTTCTCTGGGCAACCTGTGCCAGTGCCTCATCACACTCACAGGAAATAATTTCTTACTAATGTCTAATTTAGATCAACTCTCTGTCAGTTTAAAGCCATTTCCCCTCATTCTAGCACTACATGCCCTTGTAGAAGGGCACTATAAAAAACTAACTCGAAGCTCAATCCCAAACTTTCTTACTAGGAGGAGTAACTACATCATGCTCTTATGTATCATTGCAGAGACCCCACCAGCTCACAACAGCAAGCACCAAGCACAGATGAGCTGCATCTCCTACAGCTTACAAACCAGGAACAAAATGTACAGGCAGAGCCTGACCAATACCAACTCTACTAGGAAACAACAATAAATATTAGTCAGTTCAACAGGCAGCGGGCTTGGTACACAGGCTGAACTGCTGCCAGGGCTTCCGCAATTGGCTTCTCACTTGCCTTTTTCCTACAACAGAGTTCAATTTAGAAGGCAAAAACAAAAGCACATCTATTTTATGTTTAAAAGAAGGGATCCACTGAGAGAAATATAACTTCACGAAGTGCTTAAAGCACATTCAGCATTCCATGAAACAAAGTCAAGAAGACAGAACTACACTTTTTCACATATATAGAACTCCTGTTGAATATAATTACTGTCTACAGTAACTTTATTCATACTTCCATAAAATTGAGTCATTTGTCAAAACCCTGTGTGACCTACTTCTAAATTTGCCATCAGTTAGTTTCCTTAGCTAATGCTTTTCATTAATCTCTGTCTTTAAACACACCACAGTAAACAAAAATCTCGCTATTCTTCTCTGGGCAGAAGGAAGATCACCTGGGTGGCTTTCACGGAACTACATGGAGAATAGTACAGATGCTCAATGCCAGAAGAAAATGAAGATGTGTCTTATTCACCTGCCAGGAATTAAATACTACTTCATTGTTTCTTTTTTTTTAATGTGCCTGATATCTTTTGTGTGTTTGGGTTTTTGTTTTCAGGTGATAATTTCAGACCACCAGCACCTGACAAATATAATGTAGATCAAAAGTAGATCTCAGATCTTACTCTTTCCACAAAGTGATCAGGACTAAGGCCATGGGCCAACACCTCTTGGAACATGAAATAACTGACAAAGGAGCTATCCTCAGCTGCCTGTCACTGCCAGGCTGCTACTTTATGACTACCTAAAAGTTACTGCCAGACACCAGTTCCTGCACGTTCTCCCTAAGTTGCTACCTGCAAAATCAGGTGACAGTTTGTTCAGAACATCCACTGAAACTACTTTACCAATCCAGTACTTTTTGCTTCAGGATTATGAGAACACATACGTACAAACCTCCCCAGAGCTCCCCCTCTTTCTCAAACGCTGAAAACTCTAGATCATTCAGGAGAGAAACTAACTTCTTTCATACACTTTGAAAACTACTGAGCAAAACCATGGTACTAAATACATAAAACAAGGCCAATAACCTTAAAAGCAGGGTAACATCTGGATTACAGTAGAATCCCAAACCAGCACAGATGTCTTGTTAAATGAACATCTTTCCAATGCCGTACCCTGGAAGATGGTACAGAAATGATTTATAAAAAGGTTCAATTAGTGCTGTTGTCACCAAGGCTAGTAACGAATTAATGTTCACACAACAGTTTTGTAAGAGAAAGCTGTTAGTGCCTTTTCAAGAATCGTTTTAACAGGCACGCATGTGCTCCCACCATTTCTGAGCCATAAGTACAGCTATAAAAGTTTAACTGTGCTTAAATACAAGTTAGAATACCTATGGTTCAGCTAGTAGCCCCATGTGAATGGAAGCACAGCAAGCAAGAAAGAATCAATTCACTGAAATACCAAGAAAAGGTGGGTCGTCCCGTCCTGTCCTGTCCCAACCCCCCCCCCCC
>JANRGW010031150.1:0-40554 GCA_024733675.1 Psilopsiagon aymara
GGCGGTGTTCAAGGCCAGGTTGGACAGAGCCTTGGGTGACATGGTTTAGTGTGAGGTGTTCCTGCCCATGTCAGGGGGTTTGGAACTAGATGATCTTAGGGTTTTTTCCAACCTGAATTATTCTATGACTCTATGATTTTATATTTATTTTGATTGTGAGATTTTATTCTATTTTTTGTAAAATACCTTTTTCTTTCAGATAATTAGAAAGTTTTCATAAATCTGCTAGTTTTTCTTTCTCTTTCATGCCTCAGAATATCTTAGAATATGAGATTGCTTGTGTGCCTTCAGCATCACATGTTAAAGATGCATATTCCTGAAACTGTCTTCCCCAAAGTGCCTTTCTACTAAACCACAAGTATGCTGAAATCTGTTCTTTCCTTCTACTTTCATTCATTCCTACTTTTAGAATCACATATACTGTAACTTCATGGTCACTTTTCCATTCCAAGACGTTCTCTGAAGTTTTAGTAGTTATTAGATTTAATTTTGAGAGGTTAACCTCTTACAAGTAGAGAAATGTCATCAGTTTGAGAAGGTCCCCTTGTAAATATGGGTCATCTAAATTGTCCCAGCAGCACTGCTGGACATGCATCTCTTCTTCAGCTGACAAACGGATTCCCAGGTTTCATTAAAAACTGTCAGTGATGCTTCTTTTACTGGATTTTGCACTATATAATCCAAGGAACTGAAGCAGATATTCTGCATGGAACCTTCATCCAGAAAATTACACTGTTAGCGGCACATCCCTGAATAGATCAGAAAGATAGAAAGACGTGTCGGGAAGAATAGGAGAAAAATGTTTCTGCCCCCAAATTCAGTTTCTCAGTTTTCTGATTAGGGAAGTGCTTCAGTGCAAGATGTGACATTAATCAAGCTAGCGTACCTATCTGTGTACTGCTTATATAATCATTACCATGTTGTATTGCATCAGCTGCCTTGAAGGTATGAAACAGATGCAAATGTACAAAATATATGCACATTTATTTACCACTTTTAAAGTATGCACTTGAGCTCGATTCAGTGAGGTGCACAGCACTTAATTCTTGCTGACATCAGATGTGAGGCTAAATAAGGAGTTTGGTTGTATAAGCCCAATTCGCTGCCACATTTGACCTTATCATTACTAATAATCATGCAAAGGACAGTCAGTTGTCACAAACTGAAGTAGTGGCTGTCTCTGTCTGAGTTAGATTGGCATGAGTATGAGTGACACTATGAATAGCTGGCAGTGCAGGATCAGTTGTGTGACTAAACTGACTGTGGAAAAAAACCACACACTCCCTCCTCCCCTCCCCACAATAAAAAAGAAAAAGCAAAACCAAACACTTTAAATATCATTACAAATCTATGCAATGAAAATGGTAAACTCTGGTCTGTCTTTAGTCAACAAGCACATTTTAATTGGATTTTGTGCTGATTCCAGTCACTTGATAAATCCTGCATCCTTCCTGGGTGTCCTATATTTCTGACCCAAGGGCAAACAGACCTCAAGCTTTTTTCCTGTTCAGCAGGTCTTGGCAAGTGAATTTCAGTAAGTCTGGAGTGCTCTTATTTAGGCTGTTTATAAGTCATTAATAAATAATGAATAAAATATGTTTGAGACCTATCATATTCCTACTTTTGACCTGTCACATTCTCTATTTTACTTCCTTTTTCTCTCTCTAGAGCAGAGACAATATCCAAGTAACTGTAGCTGTATCTACTCTAAAATCAAGATTACAATTTGAAGTCTATCTTTTCATAGGAAGCAGATTCTCACCTTTGAAAATCCCATACGCTATAACAAACTTGCATGTATTTACTTCTATGTATGCAAATCTGTTGTTAGGTTTATGCCTTAAAACAAAGATATCCCTCCTCCCTAATTATCAGAATGAGGAACATCAAATGCAGAGGTCATATGCCCCATCTGAGACAGATTTTTCTGATTTTAAACAACCAGTAGAAATTTAGCTTGATGACTGATAATATATTTTCAAGATAACACTTTATCAAACCCTGACAGCAGCTGTGAAATCTGAGTTTCTCCTCTCTCCTCTATGACACCTTGATAAGGCAATTACAGAATAATTACCTTAACAAGTGGCATTACAGGAAATTATTGTCATTCTCCTGTTAAAATAACACATAATCATCAGCAAGTGTATTCTAGAATCCCCAATCAGCATCTGATTAACTGAAGCTAACTCAGAAAAGACACTGTGATGGGTGGGCAATAATTGACAAGTTACCAGAAAAGGGTAAAATATACGTATATACACATATATATAGAACTGTAATGGTTTCATTGGATTGTTTATCTGATCACTTCCAAAACAGCCCTCTTCAAAGCTTTTATTATTATTTTGTACGTAGGAAGAAAACCCTGATGTAGGCTATTTAAAAATACTTAGGTAAACAGCCAGCTTAATTTAAAAATACATAACTTACTTGTATTTAAGGAATCATGCTTGTGAACCTGCCTTACATTTCTAGGGTTTTCTCTAGTTTTCTGCTTTATAGGATAATAGAATGGTTTGAGTTGGAAAGGACCTTAAGATCAACTAGCTCCAATCCCCCTGCCCTGGGCAAGGACACCTTACACTAAACCGAGTTACTCAAGGCTCTCTCCATGCTGGCCTTGAACACTGTCAGGGATGGAGCATTCACAACTTTCTTGAGCAACCTGTTTCAGTGCTTCACCACACTCACAGTAAAGAACTTCTTCCTTATATTTAACCTGAACTTCCCCTATCCTATCACTTCCCCTGTCCTATCCCCACAGCCCCTACTAATGAAGGGTCCCTCTCCAGCATCCTTGTAGGCCCCTTTCAGATACTGGAAGGCTGCTATGAGGTCTCCACACAGCCTTCTCCAGGCTGAACAGCCCCAACTTTCTCAGCCTATCTTCATAGGAGAGGTGCTCCAGTCCCCTGATCATCCTCATGGACCTTCTCTGGACTTGCTCCAACACCTCCATGTCCTTCTTATGATGAGAACACCAGAACTATGCATGATCCACCAAGTGAGGTCTCATAAGAGCAGAGTAGAGGGGCAGGATCACCTCCCTCGACCTGCTGGTCACACTCTTTTTGATGCAGCCCAGGATATGCTTGGCTTTCTGGGCTGCAAGTGCACACTGGAACCTGGTCATGTTCATTTTCTCATCCACTAACATCCTCAAATCC
This sequence comes from Psilopsiagon aymara, assembly GCA_024733675.1. NCBI lineage: Eukaryota > Metazoa > Chordata > Aves > Psittaciformes > Psittacidae > Psilopsiagon > Psilopsiagon aymara. The sequence goes on from JANRGW010031150.1 coordinate 3,171, forward strand.
TTCTCCGCAGGGCTGCTCTCAATCTCTTGTCTGCCCAACCTGTAGCTGTGCCTGGGATTACTTCCACCCAGGTGTAGGACCTTGCACTTGGTGAAGTTATGGTTGAACTTCATAAGTTTGGCATTGTCACACCTCACAAGCGTGTCAAGGTCCCTCTGCATGGCATTCCTTCCCTCCAGTGTATCGACCGAACCACCCAGCTTGGTGTCATCGGCAAAGTTGCTGAGGGCACACTCAATCCCACTGTCCATGTCACCGACAAAGATGTTGAAGGAGACCGATACCAACAGTGATCCCTGAAGGACACCACTCATTACTGGTCTCCAGCTGGATATTGAGCCATTGATCACATCTATTTGTGTGTGGCCATCCAGCTAATTCTTTACCTTCCTGGTAATCCACCCACCAAATTTGTGCCCCACCAGTTTAGGGACCTTAAAAATTGCCAAGTTCCAATCACCCTGTCATGGTCAGGGACACTTTCCACTACACCAGGTTGCTCAAGCTCTGTCCAACCCAGTTTTGTACTTTTCCAGGGATGAAGCGTCCACAACTTCTCTAACCAATGTGTTCCAGTGCTTCACCACCCTCACAGTAAAGAATTTTTTCCTAATATCTAAACTAAATCTACCCTTTATCAGTTTAAAATTCACTACCACTTGTCCTGTCACTATATGACCTTGTAAAAAGCCCCTCTCCAGTTTTCTTATAGGTCCTTGTTAGTAACTGGAAGGTTAAACAACCCAGCTCTCTCAGCTTGGCCCCAGAGGAGAGGTACTCCAGCCCTCTGATCACCTTCTGGACCTCCTGTGAACTTGCTCAAATAGGTCTATGTCCTTCTTCTCTTGGGTGCCCCAGACATCAATTCAGTGCTCTAGGTGGGTCCCATGGGAGAGAAGCAGAGGAGAATCACCTCTCTTGACCTGCCAGCCATGTAGATTCCTTGAAGGTAGACAGCACCTTGCATTTATACTATTATGTTCTATGCCACCACTTCCAGTTTCGTGTCACGATCATAAAATCAGGTTATAGAACATACTTTTCTATCATCAGCTGTCTTCTTCAGTACAACTCTATTATAGCAGACATTTTTTTTTTACCTATCATGTCCCAAGCTCTACTTCAAACCTGGTGCAAAATAACATTAGTCATTACAGGAAATGTTCTGATCCTACTAATTGTAAAATCCCATTATTCTTCAGTGTACAAAAAATATTTTGTCCTAGCTTACTGTTGTGTTTTAATGCATCTGGCAGCTAAATACCAGGCAACCACTTGCTCACTTCCCTCCCTGCCCCGCCGGATGGGATCAGGAGAATAACTGGAAAAAGGCCCTAAAATTAGGACAACTACATATTTTCCTGTTTTAGTCAGAAAAATAAAAAAAATCTCCATGCAAGCCCCAAAAGCCAATCTCACACCACAATGATCAATGTTATGTTATAAATATTTGTTCTGCAGATGTCAACTAAAGAGCTCAGATTCAGAATTATGTGCAATTCATAATTAATTCCAACTATGGAGCTATAATCTTAAGTATAATTCTGAAGAACAAAATAAGGGCGCATAGCAGAGTTAACAGCAGCATAAATTTATTTACATAACTACATGGCTCTCATGTTGAAGTATGCATCTGTCACACAGACACACACACACACATATGAAAAAACTAGGTAGATACCTGCCTTCATAGGCACTCAAAGGCCTTGTTAAGAATTTTCCACCCAGCGCTGCCTACCTCGCTGCTAGGCGTTGTGGGTTCATGTAGTTAGCGTGACCCAGCCTGTAGTACTCTTTGTAAAATCAAGCCTACAAGGTTGTATTTTGCAAAAAGCCCAATTGAAAGAGAAAGATACAGCGTACCTTTTCGACACAGTGTCTTAATAGTGGTGAGTTCATCCAGGATAAATAAAAGTAATCATAGTTAAAAGACCAGACAACAGAACTGTTGGGAAGACTTAAATTCTGCTCTTGAGGCTTGTCAGTTTTGACTTTCGATTTCTGATATTCATCGTGATGAAGATGTGCAAATCTACCAGCATCTCTAGACAATCAATATGCTTTACATGCCCCACTTGACAAACTGAGTATTTTTCAATTTGTTAGGTAAGTTTCCCTATTACTGTGCTCGTTTGTGCAAGTCTTATTCTTCTTCATTTACTGTTTTACGAAGCCTGAAAACTGGGAGAGAGAACTGTGTTTCAGTGGGCTCCTGACAAAGACAGGCATTGCAGCATTTTAGAGGTTGCGATTTGTCTCACATTTACCTATCAGTGTTACGACATCTTATTTAAGTCACTCATCAAGACTTGCTGTAAAGTCAGTGGAGGCAGATAGGCACCTCTCTGAGACTCCTGTCTTGGGATGAGATGAGCTTTGTAACGGATACACTTAGGCAAGGACACGTGCAATCTATCATAAATCACTTTTTGCCCTATCATTGGCTTACATTGTAGCATAAATGTTTCTCTACCAAGAGAGAAAGTAAAATCCAGGAGACTGGTTGTCTTAGGAAACATAAGGTTTATTCCTAGTCCCACAGAACTGCAGTAAGTGACTGTGAGAAATGACTTATACTTCCCATGGTATTGCCTGAGTATTCCTGTAAGTATGGACCAAAATGTTTTAAAATGCACTAAGCAAAAATGTACTTAAAAAAAGAAAAAGCAGCTTTTCTTTTTTTTTTTTTTTTTCTATATGAATCTGAACTATCATTGATTGTCACGGGTGTTATTCTACCAAAAAAAATTAGTAATTTTAAGTTTGAAAATAAGTCTTTGAAAGCTCAATAGCAGGTAGCATTAAGTGCTCCTCAACAGTACAACCTAATTACTCTTTCTCCTTAGAATAGTGTCGTGAGTTTGGGAAAGTAACAGGACTTATATATTTACTCTATGTTAAGCGGTGGTTTCCAAACTAGTGAGAGAAGTTTTCTTGTAAATGGGGATGTAGGGACTGGCAATGCTGCTACATTTGCTCTTGTAAGGGAATTTTTTTAATGGGGATTGCTTGTTACTTTGCTTTTGTCAAAATAAACACCAAAGTGCAAAAGGACAAACGGTCATGTTTAGTAATAAGAATATAACAGTCCATGTATATGCAGTAAATCATGTGAATGAAAGTGCAGCTGGTGAAGGAAATGATGCAAAATTGATGGTGCCTTTGGAAGCTCCAAGTGAAAAATCTATTAAGTATGATCCAAGGTCAGAGCTTTCTATGTAGATATGAAATGATAAATAAGAACCCTGGCTGCCGTAATGCATCTTTTATTTAGAATTAATGTGTCTTTAAATAAAAGCTGTTACAGCTAATTACTAGTTAAAAACCTTTCTTATCTTCATTTTGAATACTTTTCTGTTGAAATTTTCTGCTTCTTATTCAAATATTAAAAAAATAATTTTCACAAATACTGAATATTCTGATTTCTTTCAAAATTGCCAACCCATCCATTTCTCCTAGAAAAAGATTACTAAAGATTCCTACAAGTTCTTCTAATCTATAAAATCCTCGGTTAGTGTCCTGGGTTCGGCAGTGGCAGTCGTTTTTCTCCTTCTTGGTAGCTGGTGTGGAGCTGTGTTTTTTAATTTTGACTTTTGGCTTGTGAACAGTGTTGATAACACCAATGTTTTCGTTACTGCTCAGTACATTTTGGTCTGGCCAAGGACTTTCTGAGTCTCATGCTCTGCCAGGGAGGAGGGTAAGCCAGGAGGGAGCAGAGACTGCTACTGCCGAACCCAGGACAGTTAGTGAGAGAATTTTTATGTCTACCTAGCATCCTTCCTGAACTTTGCAAAAGCTCATATGTGTTAAGGCCCTTGAGACTTGAAAAATCTGGATTAAGGGAAGTCAGTATTTAATCCTGGCCCCCTTTCCCTCCTGGGATTTAGGATAATATTTTGTTTTAACATGCACAAGATTGAGCAATAAATTGTAGGGTTAAAGTATACAGGCTATTACAAGGAGGAAAAGTGAGTCTGCAGTACCGGAAAGTTCTCTGTACATATGGAATAGGAAGGGGAACACCTCCACACAGTTCAAGTAAATCTTGAGGCTCATCCAAAAGTTAAAGGTAAATGTTTGCCACTAGAGGTTGTTTGACTGGAGGATCAAATAAAAAATGTGGAAGCACTCTGCTGGGTAAAACAACAACAAACAACAACAACAACAAACCCATTTAACTTTATGGAAAATGGATTTGAAAATGAGAAACTTCAGAAAAACCTTTTAAACTTCATTTGCTGACTCCTTTTAAACTTTTAAACTTCATTTGCTCACTCTTTTTAAAGTCAGATTTACTGTGAATGAGTCATGGACATTCGAGTCAATTAAATCTATTTACTGTGGTGAGCACTAAACCATATACACCTACTGGAAAGCTATTTTCGTTCCTCGGATAACATCAGCAATGTAATTATGGTGAACTTCAACCACATATCCAGATTCCTTTGCCCACATGATTCCATGATCCCTTTTTCAGAGGTAAATAGCTCTGCTATTATTGGTATCATTTTAAAGAAAATAAATAAAATACTAATCAGAAAGAACAATCAGAAATCATGAGAAGGTGGTTTTTAATGTACTTTTTGTGATGAAATGCCTCTAATGCAAAAGTCCAATTGAGTTCCATACAGCTGAAGCCCATTTAAATAAGATTGATTAAAATTTCAAGAACTTTTTTCTGGGGTGAAAATGCTATGCAAGTGCATTGAATAAAAGTTCTCCTTTTAGATCAAGACAATCAAAATTGTGATTGCATATAAGAGTATATGGTGTGAATCAGTTTGGATGTGAAAATGAGCTAAATTTTTTTACATGGCTCAATTTTTACATCATGGAGTATAATATCATAATGCAAAAGAAAGGATAAAGACTAGTAAAAGGGGATAAGTCTAAAGATTTAGTCTTTGTATAATAAATATATTCCAAAACTGAAATATCCAGAAGTCTCTCTACATACAAAATCATGCTCAAGAAAAACTGTCAGTGAACTGAGTAGCATCACTTCTTATTTTTTATTTTTTAGTACAGAACATGAGATAATGCATTTGTTACTTTAAAGTATGTTGTTTACAAACCTCACTGTAAAATCACCCATTTTTAATTTAAGATGGAAAACATTGATTCCCTATGAAATGTTTTATTGAGTAGCAAAAATTCTTGAACATATTAAGTATTTGATCTATACTTTCAGTATTTCTATGACATGAAATAAAAAGCCTTTCGAAAAGACCTATGAATCATAAAAGAACTCTTAGCCTATTGTGATCTGTGATGAGCCAGTACTTTCCATATAATCATGTTCACCTCTGACAGCAACGTAGGAACCAATAAAAATATCATAATGTAGGTGGTCTGACAGCAATAAGTCATAATGAAGATTATATTAGAACATATTCTTACACTGATTTGTGTTCATTTAATTTTATTTCATTTTCTCATGTCTATTTTATTAGTAGTCACCAGGGACATTAGTAGTGGAGACCAGTGACGAGTGGCATTCCTCAGGGGTCAGTATTATGACCGATGCTGCTCAACATCTTTGTTGGCAACATGAATAGTGGGATTGAGTGTGCCCTCACCAGTGACAGCAAGCTATGTGATACTTTTGACACACTGGAGGGATGCCATCCAGAGGGACCTTGACAGGCTTGAGAGGTGGGTGTGTGCATACATCCCAAAGCAATGGGTCTTTGAACAACCTGATCTTGAGAAAGGGTTCGAACTAGAAGATCTTCTTTCCAACACAAACCCTGATATGATTCTATGATTTCAAATAAAATTAGGTATACAGTACTGAAAAACAAGACTAAGAAATGATATAGAAAGAAATAACTATCTCAATTCACTCTTGGGTTCCTAATTTTGTGTCAGTGTAACATAAAATAATTCTAGATTTTCACTTCTGTAGATAAGGTGCTTTTGTAAAATAAATATAGAAGAAACATATTTGCTTCCTAATAATTTTTAAAATATATTATGTAGATGTGTATCAGCTATTATTTTCAAATAAATATTAAATTAGTTGCAATTTTAAATTAGCAACTAGGCCATATCTATAACTCATGATCATAATGTTTTTCCTAATGTGTATAAGTCTGCATGTATTCCTATATACCTTTTCTTGTTATGCTTCAAATAACAGTTTTTACAGTCCATCATGTTTTTCCTTAGCTTTTCATGTCCATTTGAAAATAATATATACCGTACCAGTATATACCAAACAATGCCAGAATTGGCCTATACTGTTTGTACAGAAAAGGAAGATGAAATTTCTGTGGGTTTTTATTCAGCATAAACGTTATTTTCACTGGCACAAAGAGATTTTTACATCCATTTCTTTGACAATGTAAGAAATCTTGCAGCCTGCATTAGTAACATTAAAATGCATGCTATTTCAAATGAACAAATGAGAGTGCCTTTGAGAAAAGGTCGCTATCCTGTTACAATTCTGTAATGGTAGAGCAAAATACTTTGTGTGTTTCAACACATGTGATGCTACTGAAGGACAAATTGCCAAAAAAACCCCACAAACCAAAAAACACCCAACCCAAAATATCATCCTCAAGATCTTGTCTTAGAATTCCCAAACATGTTCTTTCAAACAAGAGGAAAAATACCTGACTGCGCAGTGTCAGATCACTCTGCAAACCACAGATGCTCCAAAACACCTTAGTCATAAAAAAACCCCTAAGTAACAGTCACAATCAAATAATCAAAAATAATTAAAATTGAAAACATCCTTCATGTTCTCCTTTCCCATCACTCTCTTCCCAAAGCAAATGAAAAAATTAGCTGCTTTAGAAGATCACGATCTGAAACAAGGTCTAACACTTCTGTCTTCTCCAGTCTGACCCTGACAAAGAGAAGTTGTGAGGGTACAGGAGGGCCCTGGAGACTGTTTCTGTCATCCTTGATCTCAGTGTGATTACACAAACAGCAAGGAACTACTCATCCTAAATAAAACTGGCCACATGTTAAGAGCTGTGCAAAAGTCTACTTACACTGTAGAGGCTAGTGCCTAAGAAGCTCTGTATTTTACAGTGCTCTAAAGCAAGTGACAGAAATTATAAAAGCAATAAAAACAAGCATGCTGCTTATCAGTATTAAAGTTTCTAAACAACTCTATTTTCTCTAGTTCTCCTCAGATTTTTGCAACATGTCATCTATGAGGAAAATGACTTTCCCTAGAAATCATGTTTGAGGGAAGGACAGACTTCCAGTGCTGTCAGAATAAATGACAGACCCCAAAGTGGGACAAGGCCTCAACAGAAGAAGAAGGTGGAGCTGTTGAACAAGTCCAGAGGAAGGTCATCAGGATAAGGTGAGGCGTCCCTGTCCATGGCAGTGGAGTTGGAACTAGATGATCTCAAGATCCTTTCAATCCAAACCATTCTGTGGTTCTGTGATTGTTAAAGGCTATTTATGTCAAGACATGCTGGAAAGGCAGAAAGGATAATGAAAGAAGGCATCTCTGCAGAGCTAAAATATGATGAACGAGACAAAGATAAACTTGCTACACAAGATGTTGATTTCCTAATCAGGATGGTTTTGTCTCCTGTGGTCAGACTCTTGATAGATGTATGTTATCCATACCACTTGATAAGTAGTATTTCTTTTCTTACAAATTGTTGAAGTGCCTCAAACACTTTGAACTTGGCATCAGCTGAATTATATATCAGATGAACTGCTTTAATCTAGCCAGTTCTTTCTTGTGCTTTTAAGATAAATTTTACATTTTCAAAAAAAAAAGATATATCAAACCCCAGGTTTATTCTGCTAACATCTTTCGTTTACCACCCAGTAAACCTTCATATGCATACCAACACTCTGAACTACAGTTCTGGTTGAAACAGACTTCACAAAGCTACTCATACATTAAAATCCGGAGTCCATAGTTAAGGATTTTCAGTGAATAGTAATAAAATACTACCCTGGCAGACTGTATTTACATCATCTCTAGACTTGTGGAATATTTTTAAGGACTCCTCTTTTTTTTTCATTTTACCTTAACTCCAGATAAGCTAAGCTACTGGTTTCAAAAACTGCCCTTGTGCAAATGATAGCAGAAGTCCGCAGTTCCTGAGATCTTTCATGCAATCTGCGTTGCAACTTTCTTCTTAAATGCATTTCTCTTTCAACTTAATATGAATACTAACTGAATTTCTCCTTTCAGGTCTTTGCAGCATTAATAAAATCTGAGAATAGCCATAAAGTCTTTCCTCAGATTTAGGCTGAATCTCTATCTGTATCATAGTTAAAACTAGCTAAAATCATTTATTTTATTCATTTTATGCTACAGCAATGTATTTCTTAAAATCACATTTTTGCTTGAATGTATAAAGAAAAGGTCTTCCTGTAGAACATCTTATCCATAAATATTATACTTTTACACTAATAGAAGGCTGGAGCATGATTGAAGGCTCATAACCCTTCTTTCTCACTTGTGAACAGAGTTCCCTTTTATATTCTTGATCCAGCCCTATTGAATGACAATAGCAAAGCTCTTTAACATTAGATCAGAGCTCAGACCTTTAGAAGAAATTTCTTCTTCTGTACTGAGTGGGTGAAAAAGGAAAAGGCAGTTTTAAGGGCCAAATTACATGTCAGGAAGATTTTCTTTCTAGTATCAACCAAACCAACAAATGAAGTTTCATGTTTCATTTCATCAGTTTTTAATATGGGTTGCTAGTATGGATTCCCACCTTTACAGTTAGATTTTGAAAAGCTAGATTCAGACATTCAACAACAACTTAACTATTTATGTGCTTTATAAATTACTGAAATCATAGAGAAGATTCTGATCAGTAAAAAAACTAGCACAGAATTACCATGAAGACCCTAAGCAAAAAGTATTTACCTCAAGCAAGACCCAAGAGCTTCAGCTAAGACTGGGATATATAATGCCTGTCACTCTTAAAGGTCAAGATTTGAATTGTTTTGGGGATGTGTGGATTTCTCCTGATACATGGGAACTTGGAGAAGCCAGCTTCACTGCCTATTTTCAAGTAAAAGTACAACAGAGTTTATGCCATTTATTTTTAACTTTAGGAAAAAAGTATGCATGCTCTCTAAAAGTCAGCATCCTTAGTGAAAACACCCTGTTAACTGAAATGATAAACAGGTGATGATAATTAACAATTATAATCTATAAAAAATTGTCTGGGGTATTCACATTACAGATCCCGATTCTCCTTGATTGCAAGCTGCTAGAAAATTGCGTGGATTTTTTTTTATTCTTTTTAGAAACCAAATGTTACCAGTGATGGTATGGTGTTCTTTCAGGAATGGTAAAGGCTCCTCAAGGCAGAGTTAAACAAGGCCATATTTTCACAATTACTACAAGAATCATAGAATCATAGAATAGTTAGGGTTGGAAAGGACCTTGAGATCATCTAGTTCCAAACCCCCTGACATGGGCAGGAACACCTCACACTAAACCATATCACCCAAGGCTCTGTCCAACCTGGCCTTGAACACCACCAGGGATGGGGCATTCACAACTTCCCTGGGCAACCCATTCCAGTGCCTCACCTCCGTTACACTAAAGAATTTCTTCCTAATATCCAATCTAAACTTCCCCTGTTTAAGTTTGCACCCATTACCCTTTGTCCTGTCACTACAGTCGCTAATGATATTTGGGATCCATTTATTAATTGTAATCCTTTTCTCTTTTTAGGAGATGCTCAAGACCTCTGAAAAAATGTCTATTTCTTTATAAGAATTCCGTAATTATTAATTCATAAAGTGTAAGTTGTTGCTGAGTTGCTTTTTTGGTTTTTTTTAAGTTAGTTTCATCTGAGTTTATAAACAATTTCTATTTATATCTTCAGTTTGGATAGGCATCAAGCTTTGTATTTGATGTGTTCATAGGCATTTGCATAGGCAAATAAAAGGAGGAATCAAGATTCATAAATGAATAAATGCTATAAAATTTTTTGCACATAGAATGATAATTGACCTCTACTGAATACTACATATATGTGAAAAATGTTTACATTTTATATGGACTAACCAATGCAAATATCAGAGGTGTTGCCCAGACAGTGATAGGCAAGACCTGCAGAAGGAAAATAAATTGCAAAAGCTGCTGCCTTCTTCCTGCACTTGGAACTGCAGGCGCAACTAGTGACACAAGTTGTCATGGTAGAAGTGTGAACTTTGATGAAGAAGAACATGTGCAGAGATTATTACTGTCATTTCCCTTTCAGCGTCACTAAAGAACAGTGGTGGTGCAATTGAGACCTTGATAACTCCTTCAGCTGACGGCAATGCAGTTCACAAAGTACTTAGTCCTGTGATTGTGAGAAAACTTCCAAATTGGAGACCTTTAGAAGTGCTTAAGGATCAACTGAAGTATGGCCAGTTTCCACTACAAACTATACTTAGTGTGCCTGGCTATAAAATGATTGTCCTTTTGTCTGTTTGCTTAGAAGTTCTTTGGATAAATTCTTCTTTACTGTGTGGCTACAAGGCGCTTGGTTTAACATATTGACAGTACCAGTCAAGACATTAAATCCCACAGCTGTACAAACCATCTTGTAAACTAAAACACACAGAAGAAATTACTCTTTCAAGCAAACTTCTTAACAGTTATAAATGTACAACTCAAATACAGCTCAAATTGACCATATGCACCATATGCAAATTGACTAAATTGCATCCATATGCAAAGAGAAATCCTGCTGATTATTTTGTAATTAGGTAAAGGACAGGACTTGAAAAATGGCAAACAGTGGTGTCATAGATGAAATGAAGAACTGTCTGTATTGTAAAATTCTCCCATAATCAAAGTATTGCAAATAGATCTCAGAGATGTGAGATTGTTATTTTTCCCTATGGGGCTATTTGTGGAATAGGTGGAAGTTGAAGGGACTTAGAAATAAAAACTCTTGCACCATGCTGAGTGCCAAAAAGGACTACTGAGAGTTTTCAATTCTGACCAGCAGTTCAGCCCCACACAGGTGCACACTAGCTCACCTTACAGTGAGAGGGGAGAGAGAATCTAAAGGCAAATGTGAGAAAATTCACTGCTTTAGATAAAAACAGTTCAATAGGCAAGGCAGAGACTGCATGCACAAGCAAAGCAAAACAAGGAACTAATGCATTATTTCCTATGGTCAGGCAGGTGTTTAGGTATGTCCAAGAAAGCACGGCTCAATCACGCGTTAATAATTACTTAGAAAACAAACACCGTGATGCCAAATATACCCCCCTTACTCCTTCTTTCCCCGGTTTTACTGCTGAGTTTGAAGTAATGTGGTGTGGGATATCCCTTGGGTGAGTTGGCATCAGCTGTCTCACCTGTGTCCGCTCCTAACCTCTTGTCCACCCCCAGCCTCCTTGCTGGTGGGGTGGTGTGAAAAGCAGAGAAGGCCTTGACTCTTTGCAAGCCCTGCTCAGCAATAGCTGAAGATCAGTGTGTTACCAACATAGTTTTGGTCTCAAAGTATAGAACACTTAATGTGCATTCAGTGAAAAGAGTCCCACACAGAAAATCTAGGAGACATCTCATTGCCTCCTAAAGAAAACATCAAAACCAGTCTAGCAAAACAGTACTCAAGTGCTTGATCTGTTTTGACTATAAAATGAGTGTAGATGATGGTTAGCTCTGATGGCCAGAGTATGAGACAAATTCATCCCTTACTGATTAGCCTGAACTTTTAATTGAAATATTTGAACCACTTCTTGGTTTGTTTGGGGTTTTTTTTATATCTTTTCATACCCATCTTACTATGTGTTTGGGTGGGGGCTGTTCAAGTTCTGATTCATGTACTCCACAAGAGGTTGAAATTGTCCTAATAAGTTCTACTTTTGGTCTCCAGGGTAACAGCGGTTTCCCAAATGGTTATGTGACTTTCTTAACAAGTATGTCAAACCATTGGTCATGTTTCACATTCTGTACAGTAAGCCTCTAAGCAGAACTCACAAAAAAACAATCTGAAGTAATTTTAGCCTCCTGTGAGGCAGGTCTGTGATTTCATAATACAAAATTCTCTTCTCAAATTTGTACACTATTATGTTTAGCCTGAAGTATCTGTTGAAAAAGCCAGATACACTAAATGTAATGCTTTCATAATTGAGAAATTTTCACTGAATATGAGATTGAGAAACACTCCCCTCACAATTCTGTCCCGTATCATTTGCCCAATATAGTTTGTTTAATATCGTAACTAATATACTTTTCCCTCTTTTCTGTTTTTGTGCATTTAAATTGTAAAAGTATCTGTAAAATACCTTTAAGATGTATTTTTATAATCTTTCATGGCCTGAAAAGTTCGTTTCTTCTGCAGGAATCCTCTGATTGGATACTTAGATTAGGGCAAAAGCAAGAATCAAAGTGTTCCTCCTGCTGGGCACTGCAGCCAGGTGCTTCCCATAACGTGCACATGATTGATCTTTGTAAGCCATCATGGTGGTGACATAGAAAATACAGTCTAGATGGAAGACAGTCTATTGAAAAAATGAAGCGGTATAGCTGTAGCTCTACATGAAGCTAGTGGCTTTAGAGTTCACAGCAGTTATGTTTAAGGTGACCACCATTTAGTTCAGTCTGTTCTGAAAGGAAATATATTGTTTGTGTTTTCCTGTGGAGATGGTGTAATGGTGGGACTCAGTGTTATGCATACATACTCACTACAGCAAATGATGGAAATGTAGACCAGGCTTCATATAGTCATAATGAATATTGATGTAGCATACAGAAGTCATAGATCACCTGTAGTTTAACGTCAATATTTTTAAAACCACTGTGTTTTTAATTGCTTACACTTAATTTTTTTAAAGTGAATTTAAACACTTTCTTACTTCACTTGTCTACTGCTAAGTGCTATTACTATAGCTCTATTGTTTAATTATACACATGGGGTACAAGAAGTTGTTTTGCTCATTTTTATTTGTTATTATTTTTTAATTGTACTACAGGAGAATTTCAAGAATAATATGGAAAATCAAATGTTAATGTGTCTATAAAATGTGTAAAGCACATCCAGCTATAGCTAAGGAGATCTTAGCTTTGTTGATCTCAAAGTAGATTATGGTAGTTACACTTCAATACCAGAGTTCATACAGGAACTGGGATGTCCCATTCATTGCTTTCAATGGGATGGAGAGTAGGTGATTACAGAGAATTAGAACTGACATCAGAAATAGGTGGACGGCCCTTTGTCACAGCAGGTAGATGGCCTGTTGTCGTCATGAATGGATAGGAACAGAAAGAAGATCCACAAATAAAGAATAGATTTGCTATCTCGTTCCTACTCAAGCAAGTTAAACAGGCAAGACATAAGAAAAGACATTCTGATAGTTTAACAAAACTACCTAAAGTGTTTAAGACAGCTAACTTGTTTATAAGAAGAAAATACACATTTTTCCTACATAAATTTTTACATAAAGAATGATAGTTAATTGATGGATTAGATTCTTCCCATGTTCAAATCTGCTGACATCAGTGGCATTATGCTGCCTTTAAATCTTTGCATTAATTATTAGCTAGTAGTAAATTACAATTCTTGAATAAACTATACTGAAAAAAATTATCAAATTAAAATCCTATACAAAATAACTGTAATGCTTATAGACATATAAGGAAAACATATATTTTATTTAATCTCTGATCTCCACCCCCCAAAAAAATGGCTTGAGAAATTTATTTCAGGTTGTACTATTGTCTTATTTAAATTATTCAAATGCTGCAACACATTTTGGTTGTTCATTAATTTTCAAAGTCTGCAGGTTAGAAAGAAGCAAATTTCTATAATCACGCCTGTAATATTATTAGATTTTTTTTCACTGATTTCAGCACAGTTGAAGCTGCACAACACAGCCCTAAGCAAAATATGTACAAACTAACAGAAAAAGGACAAATGATTATTTTTTTTCAACTACAAATTTTCTGTTTCTCTAGCTGGAGCTCAAATGATTAATGTTAACACATTTTTTTGTCTTATAGCTTTAACAAAAAGTCAGCAATTTATGTGTAATTCAGGACTGAACTGAGGAATTTCCCAATTTTAAATATGAAGCAATTAATTCACAGAACACTGAAGTCACTATTTCACAGGTAAAGATAAAATACTTATGAGGATTTTCTTTTAAACAAAGTTTCAATGTTATATTTGAAGTACATTAGATAAATTACTCATTTTGTCACAATTTCTTTAAGCATGTCTACCACTTCCATAACTGCTTTAATGTACTTAGAAAGTCTGGCACATATTCCTGTTTTTAAGCTATGCCTCTTTGTTTCCTAGGGGAAAAAAAAAAATGGAAGGACTAAGACTAAGAATCCCATGCTGGCTGCATTCTTCTCAGTATTAATATGGGGAGGGGCTAAGGCTAAGACACGGAAGTTGCTTTAATCCCTGCAACATGTTAGGCTCAGGCATACTGAGCTTCTGGCATCTGTATGGATATGAAGACCTTAGAATCAACTGGTGATCTTTCTGTGAATGCATTTGGAAGAGAGCTGGTAGCCCCACAGTAGTATAAACTCTCAGGCAACTCGTCATGCTCACAAAGACTTGTCCTGGGGACTGGTGATGCTGTTATGAAAACCTCCACTGACTGTTCTCACCTACCTGAGCTAGCTTTTGCAGGTTTTGATAAACTTCAGCGGGATCATTACTGCCTCCCTAAAGAGTCTAAAAATACAGCAAATATGAGGGGTATGGCAGCTGGCTCTTTCTGACCTGGTTCAAGATCTTATTCTGTGCCTTTTGGTCAGCTGCCATGGGGACTGGATGTCAGTGTGACCCTGCAAATGCCTAACTGAACAAGCTGATCTAGTATGATGGTTTCACAACACCTTCTCCAGGCTCTGTGCTTTGAATGGCCTCTGCAGATATTTACCAAAATGCATTTATGCTCATCCAAATGGCTATTGTATACCTAGAAATATCCCAATGTTACTAGAATATATGATAGCTGAATACTACAGAAATCTCTGGGAAAAACGGAGGGCAAATATTTAGCAGTTGTCATTCAGTATTCAATAAGAGGGAAAGCAAGAGGCAGCAGCAAGACTAGAAATGCTTCTCTTGGTGAAGATCTCAGGATTCTGATGACTCTGTAACATTTACCTCACCACCGACAGGATGAGTACACTGATCATGGAGATCAAAAGAGCAAAGGAAGCATGACCATGACACCAGAAAAAGTAGAACCTAAAAAACCTGTGCATTACAATGTTAATTGCATTATTATTCCTTATTTTTCTGTAATGATTAGCTCTAGACTAACAGTGATTAGACACTTAAGATATTAGTTATAATAAGCAAATTTTGGAATTTTGATAAAAGTATGCTTCCTTCTTGACCATAAACAGGATTTTAAAGCCTAACACTGTGTCATGTGAAATAGCCTATTTTTTTAGTAAAAGAGTACATTAAAACCTTTGAAGTCATTACAAAAATTCTGAGAATGCAGTACCCATAGACAATTTTTTCACCATTTACCTTGGTTTTTATATCATATCATAAAAATAAGCATTTCTGATAGGATGCTTTTCCTGCCCTCACCATGGAAACGCTTCCAAAGGTAACATTGCTGCAGGAACATTAATGGTGATTTAAAGAAAAATATCAGATAGAAACACAAAAATAACTGCAGCATGTTATTCCTCTTCAGATTGGTGTGATAAATGTTGATGAACACTATCAAAATTCTAACTAACTTGTGCATTTTAATATCACTAATAAGACAAAGGAAAGGATAAGGTAGCTATCACTTGTTTATAAACAACTTTTGGAGAACAAATCAGAAATTCCACAAAGAATCTTCTTAAGCTTTGATGCTGAAGTTACACTGGATAATATGATGCTGATGTTACACCAGATAACATGATGCTGATTGCAAAAGAAATACCATCATGCACTGTGCTTAAGACATTGAGTTCACAGCAAGACTAGGGGAACTGCACCAGATCCTCATTAATGTGCTGCAATTGCAATAGGCTATTGACAGCTGAAATTCCTTTAGCTGCTGGTCAGTGTGCTCAGCTTGAAGGAAAGAAGCTCACATCTGAGGCTGCAGAGGAAAATCTTTTTCTGCTTGAACAAGGTTTCTTGCAGAAAGCTCGTCATATTTTCACTTTTTGTACTGATTTGTTTTGGGTTTTTGTTTTGTTTTGTTTTGCTTTGTTTTGCTTGCAGCTTAATGTGGTGCTCAGTTGGGATTACTTCTTATTCCGCTTGTTAAAAACTACTGTGAACATTCAGAAAGGGCATCCAAACTCTCAATTAAGAGAAAAATATTTCCCCAGGCTGTTTTGGAGTTTAGATTTCTTGGGGCTTTTTTTCCCAGTCTCACATAACAGATCCATAGTCTTCTTCATTGCAAGACAGAGGGGATATAATTTACATTTTTATTATTGTATTTTGTGCATTGAATTTTCCATGTACTCTGCAGTTTGTCAGTCACATTAATTTCTCTGACTAATACATAAAGCATGTTGGATTTCAGTCGTAGAAATGGTTTAATTTTTCTTTCAGTTATACCATTCAGTAAAAACAGAAATAAACTTTGTTGAAGGGATCTTTCTGTAATACATAAAAGAGCATCACGTGAAGATTTTCATGGTCACCACAAAAGCTTATTTATTTGCTCTTTTTTCAGCACCCATGACTGGTATTGCTGGTCTTTAAAAGGCGGTATCTACTTTTTTGACAGATTATGCTTTTGATATGTGATTTTACGGCTATCAATATATAGCCCAAGATTTCTTTGTCCATAGAAAGTAGAGTTCCTGCTGTCACACAGATCTGCTCATTCAGTATCAATTATATGCTAAGTTTGGAGACTTGGAATAAAAAGAAGGGAAGATATTGAATACTGTGCATTTGTGCATTTAAGAGGTTATTTGATCACTCGAAGGCAAGGCTACCATAACTTTAGATAAAATCCAAACTTTACTGTCTATCACAGCTTTCCAATTCAGTTATATAGTTGTGACCTATCTGTTCCCTAAGTACACAGTAGTTCAGTTCAAGATGTGGGAGATGGTTTGACTTAATATATATTAGGTAATTCTAAGGTATTTTAGAAATGGTGCGCGTACATAATAAAATTCTCTAGAAGTAACTTTCATATCAGATTAATTCAGTTCATGAATCAAAGTGAGATTTTCCTAGGGACAGAACCTAGAATCTGGAAATCAGCAGATGCTCTTTGGTCCTTCACACAGCCTCACAAACCATTGCCAAGAATGAGTCTGAGATCAGACGGCAGCATGCAATCTTGTCAGAAACACATCTTGGAGAAGAAATCAGAACTTTTCAGAGACCAGATGTCAAAAGGTGTTGCCAAAGGAAAAAATCTGCATTAATCACTGAGTTAATCAAATACATTTTTCAGTATTAATAGCACTTGACATTTACACAGTGCATTTAATTTATGGTTGTCCAATTATATTTACAGTATGAATTAAATCAGTCTCAACTTTTACTTTTAGTGATCCATTTTATAGAATTGTATGACAAGGAGCAGAATATTGCTGCAGATTAGAAAATAGACAAAGTCTAATTTCTTATTTTCAAATCACAGTTGTCATTTTGCTACGTAGTGAAAGACAGCATCAGCAGCATGTGACTTTTCAAATGTAGATCCAGCTCTAGTCATTTTAAGAAACTAACATTTATTCGTAGCTCTTTTCCTAATGGCATAACAATAGCAATAAGAGTGTGATCGTTATCTTGGACTCATCTTGAATGTGTTCAGCTAAGTGACTTTTGGGGTCTTATTCTGAATTATTGCAGTCTGACTGAGGCTTGCTCCCCCAGTGGCTTCACTTTCCTTTTTCCTCTCTCTCTTTTTTTTTTTTTTTTTTTTTTTTTTTTTGCATGGGTTCTTTATTATTCATGCAAATGTCAAAAGGAAAAAAAATCTAAACAAAAAAACCCTACCAACAAACAAAAAACAGCCCCACACATATGAAAAACTATCTACCAAAACCTTTTATTAGAGCATATAATTTTTATAATTCAAAAACCATCTGCAAGACTATCACAGTGTTAGTCATCTAAACAGTTATGAAACAGTTATGCTTGTTTTAATCTTCCCAGAGTAGTGAAGTAAAACAATCTGCTGAAACACATGTTTCTTTCGGAGGAAAATTTGCTATGCATTAACAGATGGCTTTCTCTGAGTCAGTAGATCAGTCTTTCAGCACAGAGAATAGGAACATCCTAGAGCATTATACCCCTGTTTCCTAGAGGGTTGTGTCATGCACTCAGAACTATAGTTATGTCAAAGTATGAGCTTCTTTGATTAGTTGTGGAAAGAGTAATGAAAGTGGCATTGATTCCTGAGCACCTACCCTAAAATCCCTTGGGATCTGCAGAGAGCACCTACCTGTTTTCCGCTCCGATATAGACATTGAAACTAACTGTTCAATCACCACTGTCTTAAACAGCCACTTCAGGGCTGGCTTGTGTAAGGCAAGGCATGAACAGATTTTTTTTTCTCTAAGTTTAACATGCAGTTTAGGATCTAATTCTAATGTAATATAAGCAAGCAGAAGGCAAATATAGTTGCAGTCGTTTGCAGCATAGCTCAGTTTTGTCTTTTGAAATTTATTTTTCATTTAACTCTGTGACATAACTGATTTGGCTCTGGTGTCTATGGGAGCACCTCAGTTTGACAGCTTGCTGTGTGCAGATGAACTTCAGAGATGTATCAGTATTTCATATTAGTGTAAGAAAAAAAATTGTGGGAGGAAAATACTGCTTTATGAGAGTTGTCTACAAGGCATCTCATTGGGAAGTTATTTTCAAAAGATCAGGCTGGACCTGAAGGAATATCAAGCCCCCATGGTGCATCCAGTCTCACTGGTTCTCCAGTATTATCCTGGAAACTGTTGAAGGCATTCAACATTGGTGTGGGAGGGCCACTTTCAAATCAATCCTCATGGTAAGCCAATGGAATCAAATGAAGTTTTGCCTACATTTTGGTTGTACACCGCAGAACAATGTAGAAGGTAAAAATTTATAACTGCATCTGTCAGTTTTGACAAAATGAGGATACTTTCAGAAATGGCTGAGAAGAATAAAGCTCAGTTTGGCCTTTTTGTAGTCTTACCAGTTTTAGAAGTATAGCTAGAAAGCTGAGCAGGTCCGATGATCTTTGTGGTAGCTAAACATTTGCTTTTTAGGAAACTCTTCACTCCAGCCACAAACCCAAAGAGCACACTGCATGAAATCAGCAGCTTCTATATTTCCAAGGATAGAATAGAACAGAACAGAACAGAACAGAACAGAACAGAACAGAACAGAACAATCACTTTGGTGCAGCTACTTGGCTACTGCTGAAGACTTTTAACAAGGGAAATAAAATTCAGAAGTAATTTAGGGTTTACTGGGGAGGTAACATTGTATTTGGGAACCAGAAAAGATCAGATTAAAGGAGCTCCAGTAGGTTTGGATGAGCAGTTTATCCAAAATCCTTTCTTACAAGTAGTAAAAGTACTCAACGTAAGTAAAATCTAAACGAGCTAGCTAGAGGCAAGGTAAATCCAGGAACTGTCTTTCTATAACAGATGTTTTTGTTGTGATATTTAAGTTTAGAGCTACAGTTTTTAATGAATTTCTTGCTACTGAATAAAATAAAATACAGTGGAAATTGATTTTTTTTTATTTTTTTTTTTTTGTAATTACAGGATCGCTGAACATGCAACAATGTAATTCACTGAGTGAAGCTAGAAATTTTCTCTTGTAATTGAACTTTTGGACACCATGGAACAAAATATTTTATACTCCTTGATTTGTTCTCAAACCATGGTGTAATTCCCTTTCAGGATGGCTACTAGGAAGTCCTAGAACTATTACTAAGGATATTGTAAATGTGATCAGCATAATACCATGGAAGTTTTCCTTACAGTTTTCATTAATAGTGCTAAAAAACAGGGATGGCTGTGAGATTTGGGTTCGCATTATGTTTATGACATACATTTCTGAAGCAAGCCCTTTAGATTTAGAAAAGGGATTATAATCTCATTCATTGACCACCTGGATCCTGAGCCAGTGCCCGATGGATCAAAAGGAGGTTGTTCCTGCTTATACCACTGGAGCAACAGGGGTAAAGGAGGTTCTGGATAGAAGGAGGAAGACAGCAAGGTATGGGAGGATAGATAGTGCTGCACTGCAGGCATACCTGGGTGTAAGCAATTTACTGCTGGAACAACATGACAACGTGCATACTTTGTAATCAGCTGTGTCATCTTGACTTGGACTACGTCCAAGATCTCATCACAGCTTGGGAAGACAAGTCACGAAGATTGCTTTTTCTCAAACCCCAAATGACTTCTGTACAACTGGCTGTACACCACTGAATATAACATACATAGGAAGTATGCAGTAGGTATATAATATATAAGCAATAGACCCCCTTTAACAGTTTTAGCCACATACTATACATATTCCAAAATTTCACCAAATCTGATTGAAAATTTAGGAGTACAGGTGATAAGGAAAAATCTTAGGTAAATTTCTTTTCTATTTGAGAGAACCAAGTAGG
This sequence comes from Psilopsiagon aymara, assembly GCA_024733675.1. Classification (NCBI taxonomy): domain Eukaryota; kingdom Metazoa; phylum Chordata; class Aves; order Psittaciformes; family Psittacidae; genus Psilopsiagon; species Psilopsiagon aymara. The sequence goes on from JANRGW010031150.1 coordinate 23,676, forward strand.
ATGTTGGCAAAATTTGGTGTCATATTACAACAAAATGCCTCTTTTTTGTCTCAAGGTAAAATGAGATCTTGGATGTAGTAGCTGCTTCATTACTGTGTTGCCTGTGCCCATGACTGCACATGTCCTATGGCAAGAATTTTTATTTCCTATAATTCATAAAAAAGGGAATGGTTTTTCCACTGCAGTGTACATGCAAGATAGGAAGTGTATAAATTGGGACAGTGGAGAATATATAGAGAATATATCTTTTTTTCCTATGATGAAGTGGCATAGAGATAGTGCGAAGGAATCTCTAGTTGGTTTTAGCACTTGCTTAGCTCAATTTCTACACTCCTAAAAGCATAGCAGATAGACTGCGTTTCAGGCAAATCCCCAAGGTGTTAGCACTGATCACATTACCTAGAGACTCCACTGGAGACAAATTCCTTAGAGGGAAAAGAAACAGATCATGGTGAAGGAAAGCTCTAGAAATTGTTTTGCTTCTTCTTGTCCTACTCACTCTCTATCTCCACACCTGTGTAGTCATGAGCAAACACAGGATAAATTTTTTGCAATCAGAAACAAGAGAAAAGATGCTTTGAAGTTTGTAACAATATTTGAAACTACTGATACAGTAAATCAATAGTTTATGAAACAGATGAAAGTATTGAAATACAATAAACAGGTTCCCAGTCCTGGAAATAGTTATGCATATATTGAACACCTAAGGACAGACTAGTTATGAGCTTAAAATTAAGCATGTCCTTAAGTATTTCCAGTCTTGAACATTTGGGGTTACTATTTTAAATTCCTCCCAATATTTGATGTTAACATAAAGTGGTGTGAGCTTTTTTAAAAAGCTGAAAATAATTTGAATAAATGAATGAATATTTCCTTAGGAAAATAAACAAGTGATAGATAAGTGTAAAGAGCTTAAAGGACAAGTTACTTATTCTAGAGGAAATTATGACAATTTAAATGCAATTTGCTTTTTTTATCAAATTTTAAAGCATTTAATACCCACATATTAAATCTCTTTGCTAATGACTTACCAGTTTTAAATACTTTACAGTAATGACTTATATAATTTGAAGTGGTTATTTCCATACTTCATTACTTTCCCCCAAATGATCATTGATTTGATAATTAGTTGATAGTTTAAAGCCTGAAGACGTGATGTCCTTGAAAATGTTTTAAGTGTCTTGTTCAGGGCAAAAATAAATTACCATCTTTGAAATGCCATTCACTAGTAATTTTAGTGGGCTTTTTTTTAGTCTATTAAGGAATGAGAGAACCTTTCATTTCATTTTAATTAGTAGTTTGTGACAAGTTACTCAGAAATCAACATATTGCACCAAAATTTCATGCAGTAAGATATTTCCCTGGACTCAGCGGGGAGCTATAATGTGTCTTTGAACAAAACCCATATTTCACTTGATGTAAAAAGACTTCTAATTTTCACTGTGTCATTCCTGTTCTACACGACAAATTAACACCGTATAACTTCTGTCCCCTTCCCAGCAGGCAGGATACATTAGTACAAGGTTTATAACCTCTTACAGAGTTTTTAAAGTTTTTTCATAAATATTTTGACCAGACTCTAGGAATTCATCTGATTGATCTCTTTGGAGAAGTACTCCTTGAAGGACAAAATCTGCCACACTACAGAAGATGGAGGGCAGTTTCCTTTGAAATAATTCCACAGTCATAAGTGGAATTAAAGACATATTTTACTAATACTTTGTGTATATAAACCTATAGACTTGAGGACTAAATTAAGCCTAAGACCTTGTTCAGCAAGAATGGAAGTGGCAAAAGCTCCTTGATATGCTAATATTTTTTTAAAAAGTATAGAAAAATTTAGCCAAGTAGTAGCGAATAATTTTATTTTTAATTAAATATATGAATGTATATTATATTTGTTTGCTGAAAGACAATGATTAAATTGAAATGCTACACAGCTAGACAGTTTGATTAGGCATCAATTAACAAGGGAAAGAGCGGCAGGTTATGCAGGTTGCCTTTGTAACTGAAGAATAGATGATGCCCTCCACTGCATGGGAAAGTGAAAAGTGATATTCAGCCAACACTGCTGCTGTGTCACTGGAACTGAATACACGCTAGAGCCAATTATAAGAAGAGGATAAATTACTGATATATTAAAGCTATGGAAATCTTTGCCACTGAAAACTTTTGTGAAAAAATTCAGTCATCATCATATATCAGACTCATAATGATATTGCCAACTTCTAATATTCTTTTTTAATACATAAATTTGTTTTGAAAAGGAAATGAATCTTGTGAGTACCTCTAGTAAATCTAGCAAAACTAAGTATTCTAGAGTGAAAAAAAATCAGTTAATTTTCTTATTTATGTGGTCTCTTTTAAATAACAAACTCAAGAAACTGTATGGAAATTTTCTAATTTTTTTTAATTTAAAATAAAATAAGCATCCAAAATCTTTAGGGTTGTCATATATTATGGTACACAGTTTTGCTAGATTAGAGACAACTATCAGTATTCTAAAATAAAACAAGCAGGCAAAATTAGAGGCAAGAGTTCTGACTTTAGCAAAGACAAGGATAAAAAGAGACAAAAAATTGCAAGTTAACTAAGCACATTCTTAGCTTTAATTATATGCTTAAGTCCCAATAAAATCAGTAAGAGTTATAGCCATGCTCCAAATTAAGTGTTTGCTTAAGGAATTTGTTTATTGCGCTAATAGAAGGCACACAAGCACATTTTCTGTTACTGTTTATTGACACAGATGTACTCAAGCTCATTTGTCTCAAGTCTGTTCTCAGTTACATGTCAATTGAAGAAAAATGCCTTTTAATGACAATGTGGCAAGTTGTTTTTAATTTATACTACGTGCAGAATTAACTTTCAAATGTAAATATCTTCATTCTACTTTTACGTGTTTGGGAACTTTGTTTAGCTTTTGTTGTTTGTTTTTTTTTTTTTTAATAGAAACACTTAATGTTTTGGGTTGGAAAGGACCTTAAGATCATCAAGTTTCACCCCCCCCTGCCATGGGTAGGAGCACCTCACACTAGGCCATGTTACCCAAGGCTCCGTCCAACCCAGCCTTGAACACTGCCAGGGATGGAGCATTCACAGCTTCCTTGGGCAACCCATTCCACTGCCTCACCTCCCTTACAGTAATGAACTTCCTCCTTATATATAAACTGAAATTTCCATGTGTAAGATTGAACCTGCTACCCCTTGTCCTACCACTACAGACCCTAATGAAGGGTCCCTCCAGATACTGGAAGGCTGCTATGAGGTCTCCACGCAGCCTTCTCTTCTCCAGGCTGAACAGCCCCAACTTTCTCAGCCTGTCTTCATATGGGAGGTGCTCCAGTCCCCTGATCATCCTCGTGGCCTTCCTCTGGACTTGCTTCAGCAGCTGCATGTCCCTTTTATGTTGAGGACACCAGAGTGGTACACAATACTCCAAATGGGGTCTCACTAGAGCAGAAGGGCAAGATCACCTCCTTCAACCTGCTGGTCACGCTTCTTTTGGTGCAGCCCAGGATACAGTTGGCTTTCTAGGCTGCAAGTGCACACTTTCTTTTTTTTTTGAGACAGCTTTTCAAAGTTGACACAAAAGGGGCTAAGAACAAAACTAACCATCCTTATTTTTTATTTTAATCTCTGGAAAGCTTTGGTTAGACAGTGAAGATTTCACTGTCTGCTGCTCAAAACTGAAGTATTTTTTACCATTACAGCTGTTCCAAAATTATTGTGCAACTGATATAGAAATTTGGCCTGTGGTGCTTTGATTGTAGATGAAGAATTTTTAATTTATAAGTTCTTAATTTGTCATTTTAAGCAACATGGTTTATTTTTTTAATTATAGTAACAAGGAGTTTCATTATTTCTTTCTCAAGTCACTGTAATGACATGGAAGGGGAATTGAGGAAATTGCTTTTGCTTTTTTTGTATATTCCCTGAATAACAGACTTCTTGCTGTCCTCTTTAACAAACTGATATTTAAACTTCTTTCTTGTAGTGACTGCTTATTGATTTATACTTATCATGGCTGTAAATGTCATTTTATGGATGTTGTAATACTAGTGAACCTTGAAAGTCTCAATGAACCAACAATCCTAGTTCATCCCTGAAATGTGCAGGGGCAACTATTAGGGTTAAAACAAATGCATTTTTTTAACTACTGAAACAAACACATTACAGTCTGATATGGAGCTGATGTTTAAGTGCAGCCTCTAGCTGCCGCATAAATAGAACAACTTCATATAGCTTTAACAAGAAATTAAAAAATATTTTCTGTTTGGTTATGCTTATTTATGTAATTGAAACAGCTCTTAAGCACCAAATGCTTGCATGACAAAGCTGCTGGAAGAAAGCCATCTACTGCAGGATGACAGGCAGTCTATGAGGAGGAGATGAAGGATGTCTCTCCCTGCAGGAGTCAGTTTATGGGATAAGGTGTAAGAAAAAGGAAGCTTAAAATCTTCTGGGTACATCTGCAGTTTAGCTTCCATAATCCACCCCTAGAGTGTGAAACTGGGAGCCAGGAGAGACAGATCACTGTTACATTTAAAACCCATCAGTATATTGCCACATTATCAAGAAGAAGAGAGGGAGAAATCATGGCAATACTGAGTGAGTGCATCCCTCAGACAGAGAAATGCTGTCGCAAATTCGCGCACTTAGTTACAGCACCCAGGATGGATTCTGGGGACTCCTCTGTGTGGGAAGCTAAGTAGAAACTGTCAAGTGTACATTCAAATCATGGCCTTTGGTGCTTGAAATGCTTTGTTTCTCCTGTTGCAGTTCAAAGCCTCCCCTAAAGACTCAATAAATATTTTATTTCTTTATCATTAAGTGTTAATCAGGGTCAAATTCGGAAGTTAAGGAAGTTCTGCTTTTACATATAAAGCAAATCCGAAGAAATCAGTGAGTGGCCTCGCCCTGACCTGCCTGTACTCTGGGGCACCTAGAGGAACTTACTGCCTGCAAAATCCTCACAGATGTGAGCAGTGCAGAGGAGACATGGAGGGCACGCAAACTATGATACTCCAACAGCCCATGAAGAGTCAAATGCAGACAAGGGTTTTAACTTATTCTGGCACCCTGAAGGGTTAAAAATATGGCTCAAACCATTTCTTGGAGATGAAACAAGGTCATCTCCATGTGTGGCTGGGAAAAAGGCAACATGGCAGTTTTGAAATTGGGTTCCCTTACATATGTGTGTATACATTCACTCTAACGCCCAGGCTGGTGGGTTTTATTGCTTTACTGTTCTGTCTAGCTCTGACTAGCCATCCATCCCTTCTTATCTTCTGTTTCTTCTTCCCTTCTTCCCAACATTTGCAACTAGCAGAGGGCTACACATTCATAAGCCATACTGTATGTTCCTGTAAATTGCAGTCTTTCAAGGTCTTATTAGGCCATCTTCAATAAGTCTAGAAAAATAGGTCCTGGGTCTTACACATTTATTAATAGTGTTTTCCTTTTTAAAACAGTAACATTATCACATTGCTAAAGAGTTGCTAAAGAGAAGAGAAATCAGTGAAGAAAGGTGTGGTTAAATTCTAAATTTATATTTGCCTATCAGTATAAACACCAGCACAGAGGTAACCAGAAACAGGAGTCAGACGGTCCAATTTGTGACATCCAGTGCTAGTTTCTAAAAGGATTCCTCATTAAAACAAAAATCCTTGCGTGATTTAAATAAACAAATACTTCTGTCTGCCAGCCTTATGCCAATGGCACGATGTGGTGACCTCTCCCTTCTCAGTAACAATTTGTTCAGTTCTTCAAAATACTAGCACTTACAGATCAATATTTTCTCCTTCTACTCTAACAGTACTTAGAAGTACATGATATTAATTCTTCCCCCGCCCCCCCAACCTGTGATATAATAACCAAGTGTACTTTTGTATCTGATCTAATGAAAAAGCTAGACTGTGTGGGATTAAAGGAAGAGAAAATGAGTACAAAAAAATTTGTTCCCGTCATGGAGCAGGATAGAGATTCTGATTTATGAAGGATCTCTCACTTCTATACCAGCAAGAAAGCAGTGAGACATTAAGTTTACAGTGTGCAAGAGATGGAAGAAAAAGAGACATTCTTAAAATTGTATTGTGTTATTGTTTAATAGTGATATGCAGAATTATATCTCCTGTAACCCTGTATTTGAGATCATCACAATCAACCGTCAGCAGCAACTTGCTCTACTAACATGGGTGAATTAAGAATGGATGCAGATATTTGCTATACTTTACCACTGGAGAAACACTGAGTTGTTGTTGTTTTTCTTTTTTAGTAATTTTTAATTATTACTTGAAATATTACCCGGGCTTAAACCATGACACCAGGGAAGTGACAGTATTTTTTTTTAAAAAAGTAGATTTTATGAGTACATTTACTTCCCATGCTGTCATTTCAGACCCTCCCCTACTTGAAAAAAGTCCTAAGAAGTGAACCAAGCTTCTCCTTCACCTTCATACACAGCTCCTCTTCAAACCATTCCAGAGCTCCTGTCTGCCTCAGTAGCACAGCTCCGTCACCTGCCATTTCACATTCCTCAACATGTTTTAAATCACATGCCTACATTCATAGCTTTGAATAATCTTACCAAGGGTACAGAATTGAAGAAAATGAAAAGAATGTTATGAATTCATTAATTTTCAGATCATTGAAAAGTCTTTATATTAATAGCCTCATCTTCTCCTCCCACATGCTCACACATATTCATCCTGGGGAGACATACTCCCAGCAAGAAGCTATAAATACTCCATTTACTTAAGACACAGTTTAAAATTAATTTCTGGAAGCAATCAAAGAATAGAAAAGCAGATTATTTAACTTTCTTTAGCACTGATAGGAAGATATTATCCACTGAGAGACACTTTTCCACAGTGAGCATATGAATCTCTAAAAAAATACTATTTTAGTAGCACATTATTTAATGCCCAATTACAATAGAACTGCGATAGAATATGAACAATAGTAAATGAGTTCATTATTTTTCAAAGTTATTACACAAAGAATAACAAATAGATTCTGAATGCTGGTAAAAATATGCAATTTTATCAGAAAATTAATCTTTATTGAAGATTTGAAGGACTCTATTTGGTGTGTGGATCTCAAAAATCTGAGAGGGATAGAAAGATGGAAAAGCTCTTCATATATATTGAAATTATGGTTTAAGAACAATGGAAAATAAAAGGTTCACTTTACCCAGAAGAGACAAAGGCTGGAAAAAACATCATATTGTTCCATTCCAGCTATTCTATTTCTTTCTTTCTTGACACTGAGGAATTATGCAGCAGAAATGTCCTGGACTACAGCACAATTTATGCTCTATCAGCTGAGTGTGTTCCTAAAATTAATAATTAGTTCAAACTGCTCTTACTTGTTTGAGTTCTTCATTATTATTACTTTGCTATATTTGCAGTACAAAAGGTGAATACATCTTATTTGAAGCATAGAACAACCATCCATGATTTTAAACCTATGCATTAAACCAAGTGAAGACATAAAAATCGGAAGGCTGAATGTGTAACTGCTAAATCCTAATTTAGTCTTTTATTTATTAAAGATTGTGATCTCAGTGTGTATGTGACTTTGAGGAAAATGTTTATATTCAAATAATACTTCCTGACAATTCCTTATCACTGGACTGAGTAGTTTATTGGTTGGGGTCTCACTTAAAATGTGGAAAAATGTATACGAAATTTCCTGCTCCTACAGACAGGTCAGTGCTGATTATATCATTACGATTTTATCTGTGCAAATAAAAATGCAGATTATGAGCCTTAGAGTATTTTCCTACGACTGTAAAGTTAAACATTGCATGATTTTATGTCTAGCATTGACATAGAGGCTGCTCAGAGAATTAATAAAAATTTTGACCTTCCTAAGCTAATATTCTAATTTCCCAGTTGAGCCCAGCATTAAGAGGAAGCAGAGAAAATATTTCAGAATGGCCATTTTTACCATTTCTTTCTTTATTTTGAATAAAATGTATGATTTTGTGCTGAAAATAGAAATTTTCAGATATTTCAATGATTAAATTATTTTTTGCTAAAATATTAGTTGACAGAGATTAAAAGCTTTCCTATGAGCAGGTCAATTTTAACAGTTTTTCCAAGCTCAGGGAGCATTTTTTTATTTTTTAACTTTTGCTTGTATATCCATTATATTCTGAACCAAAGAAATGACAAAGTGTTGTTGAAAAAAATCAGGTTTTTATCTTATGTAACAATTTAATCTCTATTACAAGATGTAATGGATAAGATTTCAGGAATGACTAGTGATTATTAACAAGCCTACTTCAGATAAATCAGTCTGATGTAGCTCAAGGAGAAAGACATGTGGATGTCAAGAATCAACATTTTTTGAAAATCAGGTTCCTTTGGACTATCTCGAGCTACATCTCAATCTGAAGCTGAAGGCACTAACCACTTCCAAACTTTCCCAGGGGGTCTTACCTTACTACTTCCACACATATACCCATGAATCCTGACAACAAAATGCATTTAAAATGGAGAATACACAGTTCTTGACATTTGCTGGGTAAGCAGAAATTCCTTATATTAGTGTCATGCATAAGTATCAACTTCTGCTTAAACACTTTTTAAGACCAAATATAACCAAAAGGTAACAAAACTTTTATCCCAAATTATATGTTCTTCATTTCAAATGATCAGTTGCTACTCTTAAATGACTATGCAAAGTCTTGTCTTTTAATGAGAATGCCATTATTCTCTTTCATTAATTTTGAGCTGATTTGGCATTATAGACCTCTGAAAGATGTTAAAAGCAAAAAAGAAGATGAAATGACCTGTGGAAACCCTTAAAGAAAATAGAAATAACATTGAAAACCACTTAATAAGTTCTCTATTTGAATGGAATTTTCAACTCTTACACTTTGTTTTAAATCAAAGAATAACTAAATTTCAAGTACACATGCATATTAATCCACATACAGACCTGTAAACATCTGACAGCCGTGAATGACAGATACTGTTCTCATGGCTTATTTACTATTAAGAAAATTTTAGTGTTAAAAAAATCATGTTGAAACTGAATATAAGTTTATATATGTAAACATAAAACCTCCTCAACAAATCCCTCATTGGACTGATACTGCATTTAATCAGGGATCAAAATTTACATCAATAACAGAAAGATGAAAGTGAAAATGTTATTAAGCAGCTTGATCTGTTAACTCTTACCATGTTTAATGGATGAGGACTCCTCTTAGATGGTGAATAAGGATCCATGTTCATCAGCAGAGGCTTCTGAGTGACGTCTGTGTTTCTGTGCTAGACTCTTTGTTTGAGAAAAATTTTTCCAGATTCTCCAAACAATTCACTAAGAAGTGGTGAAAACCCCATTCTTCAGCTTTTTGTGTCAGAAAGGGTGTTACAGATATTTACAGCAGCTATAAGAAGTTAAATTTGAGAGTTCAGCCATTAGTTTCACATTATAAGTGTGATATAAACAGTCAATCATTTGAAAATATCATAAAAACAGCATGAACAGTGTGAACTGAAATTTTTCATAGCAGATTAATGAATTTATGAACAACAAATCCATTTGTTTCTAACTGGCATCTTTTCTCTTTGCAAACTATAAAATACTCCAAGAAGGATGATCATACGTATTCCATACTCCTATCATGCATATTTTGTATTTCTTTTTACCTACATTCATGGTTTGGCTGCCTTCAGAGAGTGCATTCCCAGGACCTCTTCAACCCTCACAGCCGTAAGCAAGGATATGTTGCAATTACTACAAAAAGAGCTGAGCCTATGCATCAAGGACAGCTAACATCTGAACTAATGATATGAGATGTAGCTTTGAAGATATTAGCAGGGGATGAAGAGAAACACTGAATGATTATGCAAATGTTGCATCTGGAGAAAGATAGCTTAATAGTAAAAACCTATCACAAAATGTACGTCTTTTGAGTAATACCTAGAAATGTGAGAATAAATGCGAATAAAAGATCCAGTGATTGAAGATGAAATTGTTCATGTTTTAAAGAGGAGAAGCAAACTAAATGAAGTCCTTCAAATTCATTGGGGGAAAAAAAATTAAAATCATTGAACTTCCCAGTCCTTCTGGCAAGCTCTTTGAAATTGCCATCTACTGTAGTGGAAAAGAGTCAATATTTTAAGGTAGGAAGGCAAACAAAATGATCATTTAGAGATTACGTCCAAAAGTAAACCATGCTAATCAGAAAGGTGATGACTTCAAGGAAGGAAAAATAATTAGCTGGTTATTTGATAAGAATGAGTGCAAGCCTAAGCTTGAAAAAAATGAATTGAATTCCTAATGGTTGCCCCAATAAATCAAAAACAAAGAGGGAAACTGGATAATTAATATAAAAAGACAATTTCTTAACGTAGTCAGAGTAAAGGGACCTTACAGGCTAAAAGATGTAAAAGCCTATTTTACTAAAAAGGGGATATTTCTTTCTAATTTTCTGAGGACACACTTAAGCACACAAGTGTTGAAATTACAAGTAAAAAAGAAATAGAGACAACTATAAACATGAGTACAGTTTTTCACAATAGGCAAAGACGCCAATGCTGGCAGTATGCTGTAATTAATTCTTTCAGGCTTCCCTGTCATGGTGGTACAACATAACTATAGGTTGTCTATCACCTAATGACTTCTGCAAGTGAGCAATTATTACAATAATTATTACCCAGAAAAATTACCAGGACAACCCTGTAGCATTATATATAAAGAAAAACTTGTTATTTGTTGTGTGAACTTTGCATTGTTATCCAAACCCCATATTTTTATTACTTCTTTTCCAAAACAAAATTATTGGTATAGTACATCCTGCTAAAAAAAACACCGCGTATTCCAAGCTTCTTCAAATAAACAAATATTTAACTGAAAATGATATGAGAAATATCATTTGAGGTATGCCAAAATAGAAAATGTAATACTTTACACAAAACTGCAATAACCAGATTATCTTGGAGGAACAGCTGATGATGAGAGAACATACAGAAGCTAAATCTATGAGGAATAAGAAAAAGTATGATTTGATTTGCTTATAAATGTTGCATACGGCTGTAATAAAGCTTTTTTACAGAAAAGTAAATGGCTTTATCCTCTACATTTTTATTCTCACCAACTCATTTAGTTGCACAGGGAATTTTGCAACATCTCTTTTGATCCTGCCATCTCTCTTTCAATACTGTCATCTCTCTTTCAATACTGTCACCTCTCTTTCGATACTGTCACAGGCTTTGTATTCCATAAGAGGAGGCAACAGACAACAAAACATTTACTCTTGTCTAACATTCAAGGTTTATCATTTTAATTGAAAATGAGCTAATAGTTTGAGGCACCCATTCTTTTCCCATCCTCTCTGTGTCTTGGGTTGGTGTCCCAGTCCCACCACAAATTCACACTTCTCTGCATAGCTTACACTTTTGCCTTCCCTAAAAGAAAGTCATGCTAACAACAAGGACTTGAGTCCTTGGGAACTTACACCCTCAGACAGCATTTGACCTACCCAGAAGATGGGGTGCTGAGACCATGCTGGCTTTCCTTCCTTCCTGAGGTTGAGCTAAATGAGTTTGTACAAAATAAAATACAACTTTTTCTTACACCTAATTTCTTAATTCTCCTTGCCTTTGTATTATGTCTCAGCCAAAATGTCTGAAAAAGCATCTGGAGTCTAAGGCAGCCTTTAACAATAGCTGTTGTCTGACTTCTCATAGATCACAGGGCAATGAGAGAAAAAAAAAATTATCACTCTTAAGGATTTGGGGGTATCAAACATGAAGATCCAACACTTGAATATTCCAGTATGCAGAAGAATGAGATCCCAGCATGTCTCTAATGCTTATGGACAACATCATAGGAATAGTAATGCAAGTAGGAAAATCATAAACAGGTCTTACCTGAGACACCTACAAATTAGTGCAGCAGTGGGCAAAATGCAGATGCTCCAAAAATGAGATCCTCATAAATATCTAAAATGCTCACATAACTCAGTTGCAGGTATATACCAACTGAACCTTCAGCAGCAGCAGCAGCAGCAGGGTAGTGCTACCACACAGAGAGTGTGATTTATATAGCATTTTGGTTTTAAAAATCATGCTGGCAGCATTTATTATGTTCTTCATGAGATATATTTTTGGAGGTTACTATTGTATGAATTTCCATGCACTCAGAAGTCGTTCAGACCTATTCTTGTATAGATTGGGTTTTATTTCTCTATCTAGAAATTTTCATAGCTGTATGTCTCAGCTGACCCTCAGGTGACAATGCAAAGGAACATATGCACCAGCAGATATGTGTCCACCCATATGAACTGAGATTTATCTCACTTGAGGCTACTTAAATCACACGCCGGGCATGTAAGTGTGCCTTTCACATTCGTGAAAAGTCAATTCTCTCTCTCATGCCCTGCACAGTCCAGCTCTGCTTTGAATAGTTCTCCTAAGACATGTCTTCTCTATGGCTGGAAGAAAAAAACAGTTTTCTGCTTATACGAAATTGCCATTGTTACCCAATGAATTTAATGGGATTTGATTAAAGGAGCCACCAAGTTTCACTGCACTTACTTTACTTTTTTGTGGCTGTTGTTCAGGGGAGGTGGCAGCCTTTTCACAGGTTAGAATGTCTGGGAGGAATTCTGTGTGGCATGAAATCTCCTTTACCTTCTTTCCCAATGTACAGTTCTCTAAGGGTTATTTATTGTGACAAAGATGAGAGAAAAATAAGTGCTTATCTGAAAAGCTGTTTGTAACAAAATGTATTTCTAATTGTACCAAGCATATCTGCCTATCTTTAAACAGCAGAGCTGTGTTCCAGAGCAGACCACTGTATTTCTCCTTCACCAATCAGATAAATTTAAATAGCAGTTATTAATAATGAGCATCTTTTTATGCTTATTCTTCTTATCCAGTGTAGCTCTTCCTGAAGTTGTGTAATTTTACACTATAATAGAATTCCTTTCTCTCTCAGTTTTAATCATGTGACAAATTAGATTGAATTTGCATTTACACAGCAAATTTTATGATGTTAGATTCCTAATACTCCTCAGCTTGATACTGCAGTGAATTACATTATCCCTAATGGGTCATCAGTTCTGAGGTTTAGTGTTTTGATCTTGTTTTATTATCTTCCCTAGCTATATTCCATACCTAATTTTTTCCTGAAATGAACATTATTGATTTACTCATTAAATACTGTCTGTTCAATGTGAATTTTTCATCCAAGCAATATGATGGATCCTTTTAAAATAATGATTATATGCTGCACAATACTTGAAATGCTGGCATCCTGAGATGGTTTGCAATAGACTGCAACTAAATACATTGTACATAAAAAAAGCCTAGTACCCTTTCTGCAAAATGACATCCATTGATTATATCTCCTCAAAAATTGAACAATCAATAAATTATTATGTTTCTTAAAATTAAGCTCATTTTGGGGTGAAGGATTATTTTCTTGGTTTTCTTTGAAAGCAGTGTTTCATTTTTGTACTACTTCAGCTTAAAAAGCAACATAATATCACAAAAAGAAAGGATTGAAAAATTTAGAAATATTTTAAATAAAGGATGTTCCATGCAAAAAAAAAAAGAAAAATATTTAATAACATGAGAATACAGTAACATAATTTACTTCCAAAATATATTTTCTATTTACATTTTCAAACCCAGTGACCCAGGCAAAGGGTTTTGTCACTAAGAATGTTTCCGATACTTTTCCTGAATGCCGAGCTCAAAGGAGTCATCTGAAAAGCAGTTGATTCTGAGACAAAAATGTACAAATTTTTTGTCAAAGCTGTCCAAAACCAAAGAAAATATTGCATTCAGATTTAGCCACAAACCATAGAAATACTTCATATTGAATTGTTTTATTTAGGTCAGTATATTTAAATTTGTTGAACCTCATAGAGAGTTTCAGAGCATTTCAGCCTCAAACATTTTGGGATTTTATGCCATTCAGCTAATGAAATATAATTTGGATGCTTTTATTTCCCCATTCTTTTACAGTATTTTTGGCTCTTATAAAATTCAGCATTTATTATTGTTTTAGTCTTTATGTGTTTCATGCCATTTCCCATGATAAAGCACCAAAGTATGAGTAGCATGCAATTTCACCCAGTGTATAAACTTTTTAACATCCTTGTTAGTAAGGAAGCAATAATTCTTCTCAAAGGCAGTTACAGCTGGAAAATGTAAAGTTGTTAAATTCAGCACAATCTGAGCTTCCAGAAGTTTATTATATTAGAAATTCAAAACACAGAGTGTCAGTAGGAAGCACTACCTTTTCAGCAGTATTTAATGACAGTTCGCATGGCCAGCAAAAATGAGTAATCTGATTATTATTATCTTGCTGCAGTGCTATGGAGGTGTCTGTTGCTCACTTCTGGATACTGCTGTCAGGAAAAAAAGGAAGGAAGCAAAATTAGTAGTTACAGCTTGCAATCTGATCCTGTGATATTAATTGTCAAATACATGTGCATGACATGGCATTCATCTGTTTCTCAGTGAGAGTTACCTTATTAGCTGCCACCGAATACCTGATTACTGGAGACAGCCTTCAGACATTTTTTGATCTTGCATTGCTTGTGTCACTAATGGTAAACAGAAGTGGCAAGCTTCCCTTTCACAGCCTGCATTTTAAAACATCCTTATACATATCTATTCTCATGTGTTCCTTCATGTTACTTTATGGAACAGTGGAACCTGCTTGCTTCGCAAGCGGAAGACAACTTGCATAGAGTATTTAAGTTAAAAATCATGAATTTGGCTTTAAAATTTTTGACGTTTTATCAAAATTAGCTAGAGTGCACATAATGTGCCAATTAGTACTTTAGTCTCTAGAATACTATAACAACCTCCTTAATTTTCTTTTTTTTTTTTTTTCACTGAATGATGAAATTCAGAAACACACTTTCTTTAAAATTCACTTCACCAAATGTGCCAAGATAGGTCTGTTATGAAACATGTATCATTAAATATTTTGAAATCTACCAAAACCAAACTTGTACCAGCTGGGAATACCAGTGTGCATCATTTAATATTTAGCTTTCTTATTAGCATGAATAAGACATGCTATTCTCCACCCTCATTATCTTAAAAAAGCCTCTGTTATGATCATCCTCGTATTTTTAGCTCAACTCATTCTGGCTGTAAATCACCCTTACTTAGTGCCAAAAGTGACAGTTGTATCCAACATCGATGTGAGGTCTCATTGGTGCCTTGAACAATGACTTTAACACACCTATATCTCTATACAGCGATCCACTGATAACTCACTTTCTTTTTCTATATTGTTTCCAAAAGGTAAACCACCAGCTTACTGCTCTGATCACTTTTAGTCCCTAAGTTCATTATTTCGTACTCTGTCTTATTGAAATTCATTTTCTTCTTGCCCTACTTCCCACTTATTTTTTTCTCCTCTGGGTGCCTTATCAAGGAGCTTTTGGCTGCATTCAGTTTATATATGTGACTGTAGTAAGTACTTCTCTAAAATGAAGTTCTAATGATGAAAGACTTTGAATGGAACAGAAATTAGCTGACCATTCTTTAAACTCATATGAAGTAGATGATAGATGCTATTTAAATAGGAGATGTATTCACATGCCACAAGAGCAACAGCTAAAAGAAAAGTCACATAGAAATGTTGGAGAATTCTAAAACCATCTATGATCTCAAACCAGAATGGAAGATTAAAAAAAAAAAAGTAATATTGTGAATAAAAAAAATTCCCAAAGGAATCCAAATCAAATAATACCAATTAAAAAAATTCTTGTCTTCATAGATGCAAAAATAATGCAAGCACAAGATTGAATTTTTTCCCCAACTATATTAATTCTGTCTTTCTCCTTAAAGATTTCAGAGCTTTTATACAGCTGTTTTCAAATTTCCACTGAAAACTCTACCCGAAAAACTATTTCCCTTGTCAGCAAATTTTCGTGGTTTGACCAGTCAGCCACACAGTTTGCTTGCTCGCTCCCCCCTCTTTCTTCCCATTGATCCGGGAGGGAGGGGAAGGAGAATAGAAAGAATGCAACTCCCACAGGTTGAGATAAGAACAGTCTAGTAACTAAGGTATAACACAAACCACTACTGCTACCACCAATAATAAGAATGGCAAGAGAAATACAAGGGAAAAGGATACAATTGCTCACCACCTACACCCAGCCCAACCAAGCAATGCACTCCTAACCTTTCCAGGCAACTGCCCTCCATTTTTACATCCTGGACGTGAGATGCTGTGGTATGGAATACCTCTTTGGTCAGTTTGGGTCAGGTGTCCCGTCTCTGCTTCCTCCTGTCTTCCCCTCCTCCCTGGCAGAGCATGAGGCTTGGAAAGTCCTTGGCCAGACCAAAGACACTAAGCCGTAACTAAAAACATTGTGTTATCAGCGCTGTTCCCAGACTGAAAGTCAAAACCACAGCACTGCACCAGCTACCGAGAAGGGGAAAATTGACTGCTACTGCTGAACCCAGGACATAAATGCAAAACAATTTTCTTCTAAAAAATTGCAGTCCACATCTAGCAGCTCTGTAGGACGATCTTGTTTTCTTTGCCCAACCCATCAGAGTCTAACACTATGTCATCAGACTATGGCAGCTCTTCCGGTCTTGTTTAACATCTTTGTTGGTGATATGGACAGTGGAATTGAGTGCGTCCTCAGCAAGTTTCTCAATAACACCAAGCTGGGTGGTTTGGTCGATACACCGGAGGGAAGGAATGCCATCCAGAGGGACCTTGACACGCTTGTGAGGTGGGATGATGCCAACATGATGAAGTTTAACCATGCCAAGTGAAAGGTCCTACAGCTGGGTGGGAGCAATCCCAGGCACAGCTACAGGTTGGGCAGAGAAGAAATTGAGAGCAGCCCTGTGGAGAAGGACTTGGGGGTGTTGGT
>JANRGW010031152.1:0-22922 GCA_024733675.1 Psilopsiagon aymara
CTGCTCTATGGAAGGTGTCCCTGCCCGTGGCAGGGGTTGGAGCTGGAGGAGCTTTAAGGTCCCTTCAACCCAAAGCAGTCTATGGGTCTGTGATCTGAAGGTGTTTGCTCAGTGAGGAAGCAGATCGGGACGCTGCTTGTGCTGTCAAACACCCCACTTGGTCCACATTACAGTCGAGCCCCCTTTTCCATCAGCTGTCCATAGCAACATGGCTTGTGAGTAGTTAAGAGACTTACACAGGGGCAGCTCATGATGATGACAATTTACTTCAAATCCTAATTAAAAAAGGGTTCAGAACTGAAGCATGTTTTCCCAGCGTTTCAGTGCAGCTGTAGCCACACTGCCTGTAAGCACACTGCTCCTGCAGCAGCATCACACCGCAGAGCCCAAGTGCAGTGTAAGTCACAGCTCTCCCTTCCCTTGGGGTCCCAGGCAATGCACCACACACGTGGCTGAACAGATGAGAGTCATATCCTGAAGCAGAAACGAACCTCCTGGCATCAAGAATTTTCCTGGAATTTGGAAGCTCGCAGGGTTTGAAGGTTGTTTTGCTCACTCCAGATCCACAGCCCAGGACAGCAGCCCACTCGCAGATGTATTTCTTCTTTCCTTAGTCTTCTCCCGAGTGACATAGCCAGTGAGACCACAACTATCCCAAGTATTCCAGCAGAACAGGGGTGACTTCCTGGAGAGGTGCAACACTCAAATACAGAGTCTCAGCCAGGAAGAACCTCTTAGAGCTCAGGTGACAATAAGGCTCTTCCATGTCAGGCCATAGCACTTCAGCAGGTTTCTGGATAAGTTCCAGCGACTGCCTGACCTGGGAATCTCGTTTGACAGGCTTTGGGATGCCAAGCAGCTCATTAGGTACCACAGGCTGAGGGTGACTGAGCAACCTGGTCTGACTTGAAGGTGGATTTCAGTTCAGTGTGGTCCCTTCCAGCCTGATTTACTGTGAGCTTTGGGAACACCCACTTCAGGGAGCCCTGCTGACGGCTGAGTGAGCATCTGATGGTGTCTGGTGATGCTTATAGAGCAGACTGATGCTAACGGAGGTTCCTCAAAGACCCTGATACATTAACGAGATAAAGCTGCTTGTTCACCATTTATTAGGACCTGATTATCACGGGTTTGAGTTATATTACACATATAAATGTGCGAAGCCTCCAAACTGTGCCCAATGTGACCCTTTGATTGTACCATCATCACATTGACCCCATTCTTTCCCAATCACTCCATCTCGTACCCCAACGCTGCCAACCACCCTCCCTGCACTAAAAAGAGAAACGACACTACCTTGATTCCCCTGAAATGTTCTTTGACATTGTGATTCATATTGCAACTCCTTGGTCTGGAGGATCAGACAGTGACAGAAGGTGGTCTGTGGAAAACATCTGCAAAGCTAAATCCCCTTTCCCTGTGGTTTCTGATGTGGCTCATGATCCGTGAGCACGAGCTCTCCGCCTGCAAATCAGGCTCAGCAAAGGGGGTGGCAGACTTTATTAGACCACAAACGCAGTAAAACCTAGGAGCGGGCAGAAAGCAAAGTTCCAGGCTTAATGATGGGATGAAAAGCGAAACTACTGATGGGGTTTATACAACAGCTTTCTAAAGGAGAAAAATCAGTCCACAATGGACTTGGAATTTAGCTGTTGAATTAAAGGCCTGGAAAAGCTAAAGCAAAACCACCCCATACCCTAAAGCCGTGGCAGCCGGGTGTTAGAGATACGCTGTAATCACAGGATAGCCACCTCCCACTGTGCCCTACATATCATACAATGAATCTCTCCAGCTGGCCCAGATGCTTTCTGTTATCTGCTGGGGAAAGCAGCTGCTGCAGCGCTGATAGCCAAGGTCCTGTGAGTAAGTCAGTATTAGCAACACAACAGACCCGTCCTTTACTAGAGCTGCAGCAAAGAACAGGGTTTTGCAAAACATGGGTGGCCCAATTTCCATTGTTATACACAGTACTAATAATCCTAAACCTGAGCATTGCCACCCTGAGCCATAAACATAATCACACTGTGTATCAGCCACTGATAAATTGTAATTAAAGACCTTTCACCATCAAAAACCCAGAGGAGGAAGGGGGAAGTTTAACACTAAAGCAAATACCTGGAAAGATTGGAGCAGCTGAGATCAGAGCAAGCTTGATTTAATGCTTGTGAGCTCCAGAAGAGCTCTGACCTACATACTGCAGCATCCCCGGGCACAACAGTGACACAGCTGCAGGGGGAAGGGGATGTTAGCACATGGAACATGCAGGAGTGGCCTCCAGGGCACAGCACTGCATCTGCTCCCCAGCCTTGGGTTCTCTTCTGGCTCCTGGGCTAAAATCATTGTGCCCCCACCCCTCAGAGCACCTCTCAGTATCCCCTTTCACACAGGAACTGGTTTGGGGTGGGATTCAGCTGCTGGGGGTGATTTAGGGACCACGGAGAGAACACTGAGTATTTTCACCACAAGCACAACATGGGACTGTCAAAGCCTAATGAGAAGCATCAGGCTTGAAAGGGCTCAGCTCTGCTCCAGCCACACACTGGGAAGCTTCTGAGAGCTGAGCCTGGATTCCCTGAGCCACAGGGATAGGGACTGGTGAGGGCTGGCCCCGAGGGTCCCACAGTGAGGTGCAACCATCATGTCTGAGCAAGAACCTCAGCTATACATAGAGGAGGATGAGGGCTGCAAAATTCCTCCTGTTTATTTCAGGGATATAAAAGATGAGGGGTATATTTAAATCAAGCAGCCACAGTTCCAACCCAAGCTGAGCTGACTGGATGAGTGTAAACCCAGAAAACATCGCAGCTATTCATGTGAGAGATGGTACAGACACTGCTGAGCTCACCAGCCTGGGCTGCTCTGCTCAAAGCAACCTTGCAATGGTGCAGTAGCAGCAGAGGAAAACGCTCCTTCTGTTGCTCTGAGAAAAGCCAATTCTGGCATTTCCACTTCCTCAAGCCTTGCCTTGAGCAGCATCCTCAAGCAGGCGTCACTTCTCATCTGTGTTGCATCCCGGCCACACGAGACAGAGCCCACAACCGGGGTGAGAGTGTAGTTGACACCAACAGATGGACAGCACTCAGCCACCAAGCCCTGTCCAGCAGACACCAGACGGGCTTCCTTCCTTCGTCAACTTCTTTCTTCCTCTACCACCACTCATATTCCCCTTACATAACTACCAGGATCCAAGATAGTTTAGAAGATAAAAGATAGGGGGAGAAATTAAACGATTAAGAATAGAAACACACCTACTTCAAGTGTATTTGCAGCATCAATTTCCTGACCTCACTCCACCTCCATGCTCCTAAAACAGGCTCGTTTCTGTTCCGGGTGTGCACTGGGACCCTTCGAACCCGGCTGGTCGGGAGGAATCGCAGAGTCCAGTGATCGATGTGAAGATGCTGCCTGCTGAGCCCGCCCAGCTGGACGGTGGGTACCGGATCCTCGCGGGCAGCAGAGCAGCTCCGCCGGCCTCGCACCGGGACGCAGCCACGCGGTGGCGCCGGGGCTCGCTCCGCGGGACGGGAGACGCCGGGGCCGGCAGAGGGGAGCGCTCCCGAAGCGATTGGCAAGAGTTAGGTTCGTTTTAAACGGGCTTAAGAACGACTTTAAGCAGCAGAGAATAGAACTGCGGATGGCCTCACAGTTGGCTGTGAACTGGGTCAGCGTGAAAGGGCTGCACGACCCTGGTCTTTCACCTTGGAGCTGTTCAAAGTCCAAGACCCAGATTCTGTGCTTTCTGATGCCACAGATAATAAAGAGGAGTTGCTTTAAGGTCTCAAAGTCTCAAAGGAATAAATACAACATGTTTCAGAAGCCGGGATAGTTCAAAGCATTTCTAAAAGAGATTGGAGGGAGAAGGGCACAGTTCTGAGATGGCTGAACTAAAGCAAGATACACTCATGGCCAGACACAACAGAGCACCCAACATCAACCTTCCTTTGGGAGGGGGAAGGAAGAACAGGCTCCAGGGAGCTGCAGCACAGGTCCCGGCAGCAGCAGTAGTGAGCCGTGTTCCTCTTCCCTGAGGACAAACGTGGCAGGGAAAAAGGAGAGAAGCTGCCTGCAAAGTGGGTCAAGCATGGAATGAGCACTGCAGGATCCTCCGAGACAAACTCTGCCAGGGCTCCCCTTTTCTCCATCAAGTAAGGAGGCAGAACAGCGGACACTGACCCCTCCAGCATCATCACAGCAGATTTTATGATGAGGTAGGGTGGCAGGGGGTGGGGTTTCCACCTCCTGATAAACAAAGGCAGTTGGGAGCCGGGGTGAAGCCTTCCCACCCGATCGATTATGTTTAAAGAGTACACTTTTGACCATGGTCAAAGAAGCATCAGCCCAAATGTGGCTCTTCCTTGCGGGGTCCGGAAAGCTTCCAAGACCAGAGGTTCTGCAGCCTTCTCACTGCCCTCCGTTGTGAAGGCTGGTACATCCAACCTGGGTCTATACATGAGTTCAGTATGTACGTATAATATTTAGGCTCTATTAGTTATTTATACACCAGGAGCCATCAGTTTAATCTTCATCCAACGCAGTTCTGTTCACCATAGAGTAATTAAGAGATTAGGAGCTGTAGTTCAACCCATCTTAAAGAATAAAGCTTTTAAGCCACAGCACAGGTTTGAAACAGCTAAAGCATGCAGCAGTGCTTAATTTAAACCCAAAAGTGTTGTTTCAGCCCTTTTTCCCCTGTATGTATGCCAAAGAACTCTGATCCCTTGCTCAAGAGAGCAGCTTGCCTTTATTCTCATCCAAAAGCAGCAGAGCCAAATGAATTAAGAGCACTGAAATAACTTCTTAGCAAACCACAGAAGCTGACTCATGAGGTGCTTACTCTGCAGGGCTGTTCCAGTGTATTCCTGGGGACTGCAAGATTTCCACACAGTCCAGGGGCATTTTTACTTAACGCTTTACCCATTTCCAGCCGCCTCCTGGAACCTGCAGAGAATACTCAGTGCAACACACAGAAGGCACTCTGCATATTCTGCAGGACTTCAGAACCCACTGCTCCAAAACCTAAGCTTGTACAAACCATGGAATGCTAAGAAAGCCATTTCTCCTGTGGAAAGCTTCACTTTCATCTATCCAACCCCCCTAAAACATATCTTGAGAGGAAGTGGTGGCAATGGCACTTCACCTTCACCTGACATTGATTGACCCTGGAGCAGTATTGAGGTTAAAAAACTGAGTTGTTGACACTTGCCTCTTCTTACAGACCACTCTTCCTGATGAACAAGAGCATTTCTCCTTCTGCTCCCTCCTGCTCCTTAGGTCACAGCTCCCTCCATAGCAGAAACTGTGCTCCAGCATTAGTAAGGGAACAAAGATGAAGGGGTGAAAGGGGACAGACTGAGGAATGTGTTTACTGAACTATGGAAAAAGGCCCCAAAATAAGCCTAGCACTTGCGTAACAGCTTTTGGTTTGTACTGTACATAAGGAAATCCTTCACCTTTAAGATTCAGGTGCAATTTCTAAGTTGCCAAAGCAAAGACACAATCACTTCGTGATGTCAGTGTTTGAGTTGACAAGCGTAAGAACGGAACGCGGAAGCAGGGACTGGCAGGTACCAGTAAACCTCCGAGATCTCTCCCCTCACATTTCCAGATGGACTTTGGTACTAACCAGGCTGAAGTACAGGCAGATGTACTTGAAGTCCAAGCTCTCCACCTTCTCCCCAAGGCAGGATTTATGCTGTTATCCTCCAGACACACAGGAAGGAGCAGGTAATCAGCTCTGTCTGCATCAAGTATCCTCCCGGGGTATTATTGGGAGATCTGAAATGGGTAACACTGCCCAAGCAGCTGAGGCACGGACAGGGATGCAAATGTCAGCAGCTGGAAACAATGTGACACGAGGATGAGGTGGCAAACACGTGTGGCGCTTTACCTTGGAGGAAGTGACCATTACACACAGCACTGTCTGCCCATCAGTGCATAGAACAGGCAGGAGAGAGGGGTAGAGAGAACATGAAGGCAAGCCTGTGCACTTCAAATCAGTCTTACTTTTCCTTTCAAACCCAGAGTGACTGAATGCTTCCCTGTGTAGGTGTGCAATTTTGCCTTGATTTGGCCCAACCCTTTAGTTCAGAACGACAGGCCTTTACAAGTAAAGGGCACTTCAATGTCACAAATTCAGATGAACAGCTAAATGACAGGACATCAAGTGTGACTGAAGTAAAACACAGTATAGAAAGCTCAAACCCCTCCTTCATCTATCCAACTGGATTGTACTGACTATCCAAATTCTGAGAAACAGAAGAAAAAGAGTAACTTTCAGTTTCATTCATGGCATGCCTTCAACAACTTAAACCCAAATAGGGGTTTCACCAGGTTTAACTACCCTGCTTCAAAAAGTACTGAACTACCACCGACTGGGAATTCCAGCTACTCTTATTTCACATGTCATGGATTCACCAGGCCTTGGAGCAAAGGAGGAACATCACCACTATTCCCAGAACAAGTACAGATCCTCATTACGCTCATCCCCTGCAGCCAGCATCATCGCAGCCTGTAGCAAAGGCAGTCTGGCTCAGGTGAGCCACTAAACCGGACAGTAATGATTTATGTTTGAAGCTTCCTTTCTCCTTTGGAATCTTCCAGATGTGCTTTTTTAGCTGCTCGGAGCTGCTGGTGACCAATCTCCATCACAACAACTTATTGCTGACAACCTGATACCCTCATTGAAATCTGACGGCCAGTCCCAGCCACCAGTGAGGGGGGGAAGCACAAAAACCGGGGTGACTTTCTACCTTTTCCATTGACTTTACTAACAACTGCTCACATTTGGGTATAGAACCTGAGCAAATAAGACTGCTCCCAAGCAGAGCAGGAGGAATCATGCCCACTGGAGTGACAGGGAACACAGAAAATAGGGCACAGTCACTACTCTGGCAGTAAAGGTGTCAGTTAAGGCACAAAGTTCTGCCTACAAAGCTGCTTCCAGAGAATGGCAAGTGAAGGGAATATGAAGGGAACTCCTCTCTGCAGCAAACAGTGATCAAAGCAAAAGTTCCTGATACACTGAAAACAGACACTTCAGATGCACCTCCTTTTAGGACACACTTCTTCCTGAAGGAGATCAAACTGCAGAGGAGCAAGTGCTCTGCAGAAGCCATTTGGATCCCAACCTCCAGGACAAGGCTGCATTCTGGCTGAAGGAAAGCAGCCACCACTCAAGCCTTTCAGAAAAGGGATGAAGTGATGCTTGGGGAAATGCAGCACCTTCTTTGCAAATCGTGAAGTCCTCTATCAAAACAACAGTCAGACATCTCTTAAGATATGGCCAATAAATTTCAAGCACAAGCCTTAAGAAGGCATAAAATGTGAATTTCTCTTTTGAAGAAAATAATCAGATCAGGGTTCAAATCCTGAAACAAATCAGTAGAAAGGACCTGTGTTAACAGGTTAACAGGAGTGACCATAACCACTGGTTTTCAGGATGGAGCCTGGGCAATACACGCAGTACTAAATTTCAAGTGAGCTCCTTTAGAAAACTGGTTTTATTCTCAGTGTTTCACAAAATGAAGTATTTTAGCACCTCCATCATGAATGACTCAAACTCAGACTTACACTTGAATAAAGCCAGGCTCAATGAATTGAGAGAGGCTCTATCTTCCATTTGAGCACTTCAGCAGAGCAGCATGGCAGGAACAAGCAGCTCCACTCTCAGCTGCACGGTGCCACACAACCAGGCACCTCCCTGGCACAGAATTGAGACAGTTCTCCAGCACACTCCAATCACCTCCGTTTTAGTTACTGCAGGTGGAAATTCCTATGCAAGTGTCTGAACCCCATCCAGCTACGTGTCATGTACGAAACCGGAGCTGACCTGAGATGCAATTAGGATTTGACATGTTTCCATACTTAGTTCACAAGTTTATTATGAAAAACACTGCAGCTCTGTCCTGCAGTCACATTGTTTTACAGAAAAAAACAGTTCTGTTCAAAGTAATTCACTATCCTTGGACAATTACAAGGGACAATATGGAAGGGCCAAGAGTGGAAAGGGGAACTGAGTGCAGACAAAAAAAGAAAATCAAATACAATTAAATTAAACAGTATTCCCTGAAAATAAAACCAACAGTTTCAGAACAAATATGAGGCCTTGGTACTTACTTTAAAAATGTTCTTTAAGCTTCAATGATTGTTTGCTGCTACCCTTATCTACAGTCATGCTGAATAAAGCTAGAGCTAAATGGAAAGTTAAATGTATTCACGAGGTGTTAATGTCTACATCTTATTATTTGCAGTCTCTCAGAGAAAGCAAAAGTAACTACAAATAGCGCTATGCCAGAAACTGGTTTCTTGACCAACAATGTTGCTTCAGCATGCAATGAACTGGTTCATTCTAAAGTGGTCACAGTTGTTGACGACAAGAGGCTTTGTATTTGAATATGGCACGTCTTTTGGTCCATGTGAAAACAAGTTTGAACGTTAAATATTTTCTGACACTTTGGAGTTACTGTTGCTCTTCCCATTTTCTTTAGGTCAACATACGGTTCATGGCAATACTGTACAGGGCTAAAATCTCTTTACAGGAAGTAGTCTGGGGTGCGACGAGTCACATGCGGTTCACCTCTGCGCGGCGCCGGATCGAACTGCAAGCTGAAAAGCACAGCTGTTAATGACACTGCCAGAGCTCCCTTTGCATTCAGGTATGTTTTACACATGAACTGCAGCAGCAGTGGCCTTAATGCAGGTAAGTCTTCTGAACCAGTTAAAGTCTTGTTCTAGAGTAACTGTTCAACTTCGTCTGCTCCTTCTTTAGTACGTGTTTATAACCCCCGTATCTTAAAGTCCTCTCAGGATTACTATAAAGGACTGGAGAAAAATAAGTCTTAAAGACTCAAACTGGTCAAACATTACTGAGTATTTAGAAAGCTGAAGCCTCCAGTGACTGTCAAAGGGGGCAGTTTACTCAATGCTTTTGCCTTATTTACCAGTGAAGTTGCTGCCGAGATAGTTATTTAGAAACCTCATTAAAAAAGAAGACATCCCGACATCTGAGGAATTCAGACATTCCAGAAGTCAGGACATCACCTCAGGCGTGACAGAGCACTCCTACTCTCAAATCACAGACTTTCATTAAACTCCACTTACACAAAACAAAACCAGGGAGTCTCACTTTAATCTGACAGACAAGATGTCTTTAGATGGGACTAACCCAACAATTCCACATTCTCTTCACCTCCCAAAAGCATATAGGGAAAAAGCCCAACCTTAACACAACAATTAAGTAGTAGCTTACTATGGCAGCTATCTTAGCATCATGGACAATGTAATTCTCATTTTTAAGCACACTTACAAGGAGTATTTTAGAGTATCATCAAGTTCCATGATTGCAGCCTGGTTGCCACAGCGGTAACAGTAATTTGGAGCGCTGAAAATTGTTACTACGTTTCGGTCATGGCACCAGTTGTACCCCTGGAGAGGAAAAAAAGGTAATGATGACAGCCACATTCATTACTTGTATCCACCCCACATAACCACCTAACAACTGGATTTTTAATGTGCAAAACCAAGTGGCCATTGTAGGGTCATCTGAAGTAAGAGAAAGGCTGTATCTTTGTCTCCTGGAAAGAAAAAGGAGCTTCAGCCTTCGTATGTTGCCTCTTACTGGTAGGAAAGAACTAAACATTACAAATAATGCATGTTTATGTGCATTTCTTTATTGAGGGACTCAGCATTTATGTTTAGGAGCCTCTTCATCTACACAGAAATACAACACCACATCTACTACTAATGTCTCTTTTGGGACATTAATGTGCATTTCCAGAACAGAGGCCAAATTAAAGGTTACTCCACACTTAAATCAAGACACTCCTTTAGTAGCACATCACTACTGTCAAAGTGGAGTTTCTGGAAGCCTCTCAGCTGGATCAGCAACTGTTCACAACAGCATATGCACATCTCCAATGCACGAGTATGGTATTCATGGAGCAGCTCTGCAATCACAAGTTCAAACACCCAGGCTGTCCTCCTTACCTCCATTACCAACTGATGAGCTCTCGAAACCAACGTAAGGCCATTAGCATGGTTAAAGGTTTCTGAAATATCTTGTCCAAATGTATAACCTGCACCTCGAGGAGAAATGCCCCAGCCACCGCGATCATCCGGGTCTGACCATAACAAGTCACACATTGGACCCTGCAAGAGACACAGAAGATGTTTCAGGAACAGAGTGCAGAAACCCAAACCAAATCACAGTAAACCTCCACATGCACCACCCCTGCACAACTCGTGCACGTCACACTTTAAACACTGCCAGGGTGACCTGAATGGAGAATATTCATAGCAGCAGTTCTCATGTCCAGCATCATTCAGCTGTACCTGTTGTGATTCCAGGCACACTACAATGTTTCTTTCTTTAGGCAAGAACCTGCCCCTTCACAAAACTACAACAGGAAGACAGGCACTTTCAACCTGCTAAGTTGTGAATTTCATTCTCAGCCTGCGTACTCAAGCACCCAGGATGTGTTGAAACATGGATCCCACCAGTTCAGAAGGTTAAGTTTGCAGTACCTCATGAGGAACTTCCTGCAAGCGATCAAGTGCTCTGATGTGATCCAGTGTATCTATCGATGGAGATAGGCCACCGTGTAGACAGAAAATCTGCAACAGTGAGATACAATAAATGTAAACGAGATAAACTTCATGTATCAGTATGACTGTGATTGATCAGTACAAATAATTAGGATAAAAATCAGCAAGAGCTTCCTTAAAAGCTGAGATATGATAGAATACAGTATTATCAGCTCCTTCTACAACTAGGAACATTTTCCACTGTCAAATACCAACATACCTGGCCATCCACCAAGGCAGTTAGAGGCAGGTAATCAAAAAGGTCTGTGAAGTACTTCCAAACATTTGCATTTCCATATTTTCTTAAACATTCATCATAGAAACCATATACTTGTGTGATTTGCCTGCTTTCGTGGTTCCCTCGGAGAATTGTGATGCGTTCACGGTATCGGACCTAAACATAACACCTTAGTTTAGAAGCAATAAAACACATGTGTCTTCCCAAAAACCTCACAAAAGCATCTGCCCCCTCACTTCCCATCATGTGTCAATAAAGCAATGAAAACCAAACCCTTCTTAAGAGGAAGATTCAATTATAACCTTTGAGAAAGAAGGGATAATTCATTAAAATCTTCAGCTGTCAAATACTCTGGAGATGAATCCTAGATGTTATTCATTGTTACTAGTGGACTTCACTACACCTGGGCATTAAGATGATCTCCCCAAGAGAATTATTAAAGACTGCTACTGAGGCAAGTAAAAATAAATACAGCATTAACTGAACCTTTCAGAAGCATCTTAGAAAACCAAGACAGCCACCACTTAGTTTCCATACATAACGCCAATGGAATACAAATCATAAGAGATATTAAGCACAGTCAGGATAGTAAATACATACATTTGTATACAAAATCATACAGCAAAGAAAAGGTACCTTAAGAGCTACAAGCAGTGTGACTGTTTCGACTGAATAATAGCCTCTGTCAACATAGTCCCCCATAAACAAATAGTTTGTGTCTGGTGATTTGCCTCCAATTCTGAAAAGTTCCATGAGGTCGTGAAATTGTCCATGGACATCTCCACAGACTGTGACTGGACATCGCACCTCCTGTACGTTGGACTCCTTTGTCAGGATTTCCTTAGCCTGGAGAATGAAACAAACACATTGTGAATCTGTATGAACAGTCATTTCACTCTAAGTATGCTCCATGCACTCTACCACTTGATCTCTTTATGAACTCTTGTCCCTTCCTTCACTAAGTGCTTGAGACAAGAGCTTACTTAAAATGCCATTTTGCTTCATGCAGCCCTGTATCAGCAGCAGCAATCTGGTTCGATGATTTCTTCACCTCCTTGAGGAAGGTATCTCAGAATTAGTTTCCTGCATAAGAAAAACTTCAGACTTTCTACACAAATGGTTCCATGAAGCCTAAATCAATGATCATCATTGCTCCAACTGAATAAGTCCATAGGAAACACTAAACGTAAAACTCATGCCAGTCTAGTCTTATCTCCAGTTCAAAGCCTGAACTGGACATGGCCAAAACCAAGGCTCTCCCTCAGGGAGGTAAGTGCAGCCAAAGCTCTCTGAACAAGCTCTGTGTATAAGTTGTGTCTTTACGAACCAAAGGAGGGAAACATCTTTGCTGTACCATTTTTTGCCCACAGAACTCTGTATGTAGCAGTTGCAGACAAAGGCAATTTGTGTGAAGAACAAACTAAATATAGCATCAGAAAGGTAATTTTGAAATCCCCAGGATTCCTTAATCGTTCCATCACGCTGCCAGTTGCTGCAGCCTGTTCTCAGCACAGCCACCAAACACAAGCCACAATAATTTTCTAAACCAAGGGGGTATTAGGAATATAAATAGTAACAAGTTTACATCTACAGAGATTTCCATCCCTTTCGACTGCCAGTGCTCCTGTTCAGACAAGATTCCTTTTCTGCCCCACTGCCAGAATGACAAGAGAATGTACAAAAACTCTGTTCCATTTTATAACCCAAGGTATCGACAAGATTTGCAGAGACAGCACCAAATACCAATCTATGTGTATGCCACACTGTGTCCAAAATGTTCTGAAACATACATCAGATGGAAGAGCAACGCCACATTCATTTTAGGGTCATCTATTCTTAACTTCCTCAAACCTACCCTGACAACTAAAGCAGAGTACTCATTTTTGGGGGTTCTGCTAAGCAAAGAATTTTGAGACAATATTAAAAAAACTCACCTTAACCCAAAGAGCATTCGATTTTAAAAAGCTCAGGAAAAGCATTTGAAGTTAAAATCTAAACAAATATATTGAATACTGGGTATTGACATGAGCCAAGCCATTAAGAAACTTGCTGTTCAACCTCTTCACGAAGCCATCAGCTGCACAGAAGTGGTCTCACTGTTGCTGCACATGGTCCAGGCTAACCACCACAGTCACCACTTCAAACAAGAGGAGTACCAGCCGCACACTGTTTAGTGATGGCAGGTCATGAAACTCAATGGTTCATTCAGTACTGGAAAGAAATGCAATTGTGGTTTAGCACCCTGCACAACACTGAGTTCAGACCTTACAGCACGAGCAGCAGAGTTATTAAATCACTCTGCAGACGTATTTGCATCAAAAGTCAATCTCGTGACAGTTTCCACTCATGCTGTGCCTAGTACTAAAGATAGGTCATTGCTGGCTTGTGGTGGGTGCTAGAAGCGTGCATTTATTTTAAGATAGCCTGACTTAAGTTCATTTTTATGCAGTGACACTCACCGGATGTTTTGAAGGTGTTTTAACAGCTTTCGCCTCTTCTAATATGCTATAACATTCAGAAGCTTTAGCCACCTTAATTCTCCTTTTGACAGAGAATGCTGCAGATGCTGATAGTGCTTCAACATGAAAAACCTCCTCTGTAATTAGGATGCTTTCTACTGTTGTGTTTTCTTAACGCAGTGGAAGCACTGCACAAGGAATGCAAGCATTCATTTTTCATCAAAGGCATGCAACGCTTCTGCTGACTGAGATTAAACTGGCACCGTTCGCAGCGACGGAGCTGTTGCTTCATCAGTTTCTGAACTATTAAATCACTCAGATATGGATATGACCAAACACCTAGATAAGTCAGACAGCTACTCTGATGGAAGAAGACTGTTCCAGGTCAACCTGCAAAGCAACAATCTCCATTTAAATCCTGCAGTGGGGGAATGCTGGTGCAGGGATTTCAGCACTTCCATGCTCTGAAATAAGTTTCATGGAATACTGTGTTACAAACTGCTCAGACCATTTACTGCTTTATGTCCCATAGCATTAACACTGGCATATGCTAATGTGCTTCAGCAGTATGTTTGCCTCTACTAAAGAACTTCAGAAGAGCTGAAAGTAGAAAAAAGTAACACTGTGAAAACAAGCCACCAACAAGTGGCTCACAAACCATACCCACACATCCACATTACATCAATTCCTACCAAAGGGTAAACCAAATACGTTTTAACACACTGTACCATAACAGAAGTTGGGACAGTAACAGTACACGTACTACTACAATTTCACAACTCAAGTTCCATGGAGGTAAGCTGTCACTACTGAAGTGTCTGTGACTCTGACCCTGTACAGGACCCCACCACCCTGTGCAGTCTCATCTGGTTCCACTCCCTCATCACTGATCCTTGCCCCAAGATCCACAATGACGGTGCTTGCTCAGCCACATCACACAACTCCATCCTCTCCCCCAGCAAACAGGGCTTCCTACCAGCAGCTCTCTTACACTTCTTCAGAGACGAATCAGTAGAGCATTTTTCAGCAGCCTTCAGTGGAGTACTTCTTGATCAAACCACCTGATGAAGCAGATCTAGAAGAGAGACACACACACCCGATTCCTTGTACTTCAAAACCCCACTGACCTATTGCCATGATGGTAATAGTGCAACACTTGGCAGTATTTTGCCATCAGCATTTTGAAACATCGAGGTTTCATTGCCTGTAACCAAGATAAACAATTATGCAATTCTGAAACAGATTTTTCGTGAACTCTTACTAGTGCTTTTATTTCTCAGTTCTTCACAATTCTTAACATTAAGACAGCATGTCTTCAATCCTTTTAAGGATTGACGATAACCCCACACCTCAGAAAGTTTCACATGGGGTGGCATGCTTTGATTTAAAATAGATTAACTTAGGCAAAAACTCGGTATCACGGCCTACTACATTATGGTTAAGACCCTACTTCCAAATCAGCTGAACTGTTTATTCAGCACTCCACGCTCTCAGCTTTCAAAATCAAGTGCAAATGAATAGAGACTAAGATTAAAAAGAACCCATTACATTAAGTTGATAAATCTTGACTTTACAGCCAAGCACCAATAAAGTCCAATGCAGAAGAACCATGTAGCTATCAGACATGGTTGCACAAGATCATAAGGACTACGAAAATGCTGTCATAGACAACAACTGCTGAGGTGGAAAGTCACGTATTTTACTTAGTGCAACCTCAACATTCACACAATAAGCACGTATCAAGTACACTTAAGCTTAGTCATAGTGACTGGAATTCATTCCTACTTGGTATCTGAAACATTGGCTTACTCAGCCGTTTTGCTGGAAGGAAGCAGCTTGTACCATCCCAGAACACCCAAAAGACAACCAGAATAAAACCACTACTGGGTTAAACACACAGAAAACAACAAATTGACGCTTTATTGTAAAGCAAGTAGCCGGTATTTAAGAATTAAAACATTCTGGACTGCTGCACATCTCCACCGCCAGATGAACAGTAAAGCACTGTTCTGTTGCCTCTGTTTACAAAGCACATCCATGCAAAACACTGTTCTTAAAATACAAAGATTAGCTTCATTGTTTTAGGACAATGCAAGACCCAAGTGTAAACTCTGCATTTTAAAATGGACAGTGAGGGACATTAATTAAAAACCCTGTATGACAATTAAAGCAACCATATGATATTCAGGTCTTCACAATGAGATGCAGAGGCTGTATGTCTGAAGCGGTATCTCCTATTTCCCTGGTTCCCTGTATGTATCTTTACTGTATCTGCCACAAATTACGGTTCCAAAACAAGTGCCGTATAAGATATAACCCATCCATTCTCTCTTCCAACTTACTCTTAAGCTGAGGACAAGCACGTTGCCCTCATAAGCACAGTACATCTCCAACCCTGACAAACAGAACTCATTTCAAGTGGTCCTTTCTAAAAAACCCTATTAATCCATCTGTATCCAAATTCCTTTGTGTTTCCAGAACGTACCAGAAGGATCTCAATTACTCCAACCCCTTCTTAGAGCCATACATTCTAGCAGGAGATCTGCCAACTCAAACAAACTATCTACCTTGAAAAAGATTACTACTAACTCAGTAAAGGAAATACAACCATTAGTTTTAACTTGACAACACAGCTCCAAAGTCATGCCTGCAGATGGTACCATGTCATTCTTGGCAGACCAGAATTCACACCTGCAACCCACCACACTGTCTAGTAAAGCGAGTGTGGAGAAGCATCCACCGTAACCAAGGAAAATAATGGGTATCTGTAGTTACCATAAAGATGCTTCAATGAGATCTAAGACTTAAAGCACACCCATAATTTCCTGTAGTCAAGATGCACAGGATGTGACTAAAGGCACGATGATCAGCTAATTGGGATGAACACTGGCTTTAGCTGGCCTGACACTGTGGCCTGGAACAGAGTCCAGTTCCAAGCCAAGTCATTCATTACAGTCAGCAAGCCTGCAGAGTGAAAGCATTCACTTCCTGCAATTTTCACGTTTCCCCCACTCTTTACTTGCAGAGGAAAGGGTACGCATTTGGACAGCAGACTCACCATTTTTAAAGCAAAAGGGATTTTCATTCACTGTCTGACATTTTAAACAAAACCTAAGAAATGAGGCCTCCAAACCTACCCTTCTCTGATGGAAGGCATGAGGCAGATTATGTATCACACAAATGGGAGACCAGTTCATACTGCTGGGAATCCACTGAGGAGTTCATTGTGAATGGAGAAGTACGAACGAAATTCAAATACAAAGCTCCCCACTGACACGTAATTATTTAATATTACAAAGTAAGACCAACCAGGATTTCCATCCATGTAGAAGAAGCCACAGCAGTAAAATACTCTTCTTCCAGGACTGAAGGAGAAGAAAAGGGATCTGCTTGCCCCGTGGTTTGCGACATTTCTGTTTCTAAACTTGTTCACTACCAGGATTGCTGCAGGTTTAGAACTCAGTGAATCAAAACAAGGTATGCCTGGTCAAACAGTCACAGCACAGCTCCCAAGAATACATGTCATGATGTGGTCACTACATTTGCAGCCTTCATTTTCTTGGGATAGGGCACACAGAAACTAACAAATTGCCTCAGAAGTTCCATTTTAACACCAAGTGCACAAAATGAAAGGTTTGTAGCTTATGTATCAATGGCTGCCAGTGAACAAGAACAGGCGATTAACTAACCAAAAAGCATAAAATCCAATCAGCTTTATATCTCACAACACACAGCAACGCACTCTTCTTCACTGCTCCACTACCCAGCAATAACTCCCTTACTCTTTGCAATTTGTATTTGGTTAGAAGAGAAAGTTAAACACAAGATGTCAGCCAAAGGAAGATCAATCCTAATGCCAGTACTACATGGAAGATGGAACAGCTTTCCTTCTCCTGTAAACTCAAGCTCTACACAAAGGCACTCAGGCAGTAAACTTCTGCCAAACAACCCCCTAGTCCTTTGTACTGCAAAGCAACTACTGACACCATTCATAGGCCTGACAGGCTCCTCGATACTTCCATTTGGAGACATCATCAGCAGTCCTACATACTCAGCTTGACTGGAAGGAGTGTTCTGTCCCTTGGAGGCAGATTTAAGAGAAGGGGAACAGCTATTTAAGTAGCTGACAAGATCAGATAGAAAATGAGGATGGGATAATTTTGCCTCATACAGACCTTGGTGCCTTCCACCTCGAATTGAAAGAAAAGCAAAGACTAGAAAAATCTTTTAAGAGAAATATAGGAGGCCAAATAGCTGAGAAAAGGCAGACACCTTCCACTCTACATAAGAGTTCCAAGGAACACAGCAGCAGTAGCACCATATGAAGCTGACCACTTACACAGACAGGATCTTCATGCCATCCGTAGAACAAGCTGTGTTCATCTTGTATCATTCCAGTTATTAAAATAATAAGAGAAATGGGCTAAAATTATTCCCAAACTACTTGTACCTCATATCCCAAATCAGGCCTCATGTAGTAAACTCAAATGGTTTTCAGCTGTTTTACTCAAATAACTCCATGCACAGCTAGGAAGGGTCATGTTAAAGGGGACTATTGGAGAATGGGGTGGGCACATGTGTCAGAACTCAAGAAAGGGATTCAAACCCAACCAGCACACGTGTAACACCTCTATTGGAAGGTATTGTCAAGACAGCTAGCAGAAATGTTGGAGACCAGACTATTGAACAATTGGGCTCCAATATTTATTATTTAGCCAAGAATAAACTGGTTTTCCGGCTAAACACACTACTTAAAAGCAACCAAGGGCAACAACTGTGTAACTGAGCACAGATGTTGTGTTTAAGGGTTCCTAAGCAAGTACAGAAATCCAATCACTGCTCTACTGACTCGCTTCACACAGCCCTTTGTCTAAGGCCTTTGCACCTCCTGCAGACAGAGCAGCCAGGGTGGTTATTACACTGTTTAAGGCAACACAGATGACAAGCTGAAAGTGGTGTGGGAGCAATCACTGAGCAGGACTGTCATCAGATCTGCCCAGGCAGCAGCCTCACCACAGCCACCCTTTCGAAAGGGCATCCATCTGCAGCCTCATCCATGTCCTGAGCCTTAAACTGGCAGAACTCAAGTAGGAACTTGTTCTGACTTACAAGTGCTTATTTCTGTTACTTAAAAATAACTTCTAAACCAACACAAAAATACCCTTCACTCCTATTTGATCACAACTAATGCTGTAATTAAAAAAAACCCACCTGGCAGCAGATTTCCATTTCACAGAATTTACCAGAATTAGAGAAAGAATTAGAAAGCTGCTGATTCTGCAAGATCTGGCACATACACAACTAAATTCCCATACACACAAGTGCTGTAAGTATAAGCAGGACTAGGTGAGAAGCCTGGCAAGGTCGATGCTTCAAATGCCTTTTGTGTAAAAAGACAATTTCCATTTTATATTACCAACCATCACAAAAAAGAAAAATCACAGAACACCAGGAATGAAAGGATCTTTTTTTCTGGAGTGTTCCAGAACAATCTGAAACACAGTTATTAAAATGTCACCAAAGGCTTTTTGCAATACACCTGCAACTCCTGAGAAATGAAGGTTTAATTATATGCACCCATCAGCAGCTTGATCCCCAGGTATCTTCAACAAAGCAGCAGCAAATGTGTTCTAAACCATCTTCTGGTCTCCCACAGCCCGAGGAACAACTGAAGAAGCCCCTCCACACACAGTACTGGCAGCAGTGCAAGGGATTCCTGGTCACTGAATCTAGGATAGTGCAGTAGCAAGGAAGAACTGAAATGCTGCACCTTCCAGAGCCACGCTCTCCTGCTGGGGTAGGGAAGAAGGGACTCAAATATCCAATACACAGCCCATGGAAACTCTCACTAGTTGGAAGATCTGTTGGGGAAGGTTTTTCAGTTGATTTACATCCAGTTCAGATAGCAACATTCATTTTTACAATCAGCTTAGTTTGAAGAATAGTTCTATGAGATGATTACATGTAAGGATGTAGAAATGCAGAAGCTAGCTAATGGAAAAGCCCCTGCAAATGCAGATGGGGACAGTTTAAAACATTCACTTCTGGCCAGAAATAATAGGCTAAGAAAGGCAACTCTCAACAGCAGAGGAGGCAGAAGCGATCATGTGCCTGCCTCTGTCTGAAAAAGAAATGGGGCAGACATCTCATGTCAGTAATAGCTTAAAAAACAGGAGTGAGATCCACAAAACTTGCCAATTTTCTAATCCTCAGGATTTCTGACCTAACAGAAAGGTTCAGCATTACGTACTGCCCTCACAGACCTAAGGCACTTAACCTAAGCAGCTCGCACACGGCAGTGGGTCCATGCATGTCTGGTTAGTTCTCAGCTGTGATCAGTCTCTAGGTTGGAAGATCCGGTGTTAAACAAAGGTGGAAGTTCTCAACAAGGAAAAGCATTAAAAAACACACCATTGACAAGGAACGTACCAGAGAACAGGATGGCCCAGAAACACATTTACACTATGAAAATTAGCACTGGTGACAAATCAAAAAGCAAATGTAACCAAGATCACTGTCACAGATCAAAAGCTGCAGGAGACAAGGCTTGAATCAAGGTTTCTGGAATGCTTTATCAGTATTAGCCCTTCATTTAGTTTAAAAGATTTTGGGATAGCAGCACTGTCTATTCAGAGACTAGTAATTCAAGCACATGAGAAGAGAACCCCAACACTCCACAAAGCATATGACCATCCTGTCATCTCGTTCTACAAACTGGATGCCACACTCAAACCACTGAATTACAAACTGGTATTTCCAGGGGAGAAACTGATATCTCTGCCTCCACCTGCACTAGACAGCTGAAATAACCAGTGCAGACTCTATCCACAGATTCAACTCATTCCTTGAGGCATTTTTAGACTATCAGCCCACCTTCCTGAGCAATGTACCACACCCCCACCACCTGTGAGAAAGAACATTTAATACATTAGCGAGGAGGCAAAACCCTCACAAAGTATAGGAAAACAATGCTCCAAACCAGCATCCTTTCATTCAACATGGCCAGTGGAAAAACCCTCACCTGGCAATAAAGGACTTCCTTTCTCCTCTGTTCGTGGACAACAGTCAATAAATAATTCAGTGTTAACAGGACAAACACTGCTGGTACATAAAAGCGACTATACAGTGGACATCTTAAACACTTCAAACCTTGCACTTATCAAACCCTTAAGCAAAGCATGTACAACTGGTCACACAACTGATACAACATAAAATACATTGCACATAGCAAGCCTGGAGTAGCTTAACTGCCACTTGGAGGATCCTATTTTTTTCAAATCACCTGTGGAAGCATTATGAATTATTCATGGCTGCAAATTATTCCTAGACTTAGAAGACATTTCTCCTAGTTACCACCACCCTGCAGGTAACCAGGCACAACGCAAGATGCATTAAGTAAGTAACTGGGACACACGAATGGCCACATTTAATTGTCATGTTTGTATGTAGCTGTTAAGTGCTTTAGATATCAATAGTGAAATACAAGAGAGCCCTCAGGCTTACTCCTATGAGGCACCAGTCTGCACACACAAAGTCCCAGCAGATCAAGAAATACCAGTCAGAAAGATCATCTGATCAAACAGTGGCAGGGGGGAAAAGCCCTGGCAAAGTATTCTGAGTTATCTGAACTAACCCAAGCTACAAATCAATGCAGCAAGGAATGACACTTTATACATAGTAGGGTCTTTATTTGTCCTTTGGAACAGTAGCTATATTTGACACTGTCCTTAACACATTAAGCTATTGATGGAAAAACATAACCTTTGGGCGTGATTACATCCACAAAACTACTTCAGACAACCAAAGCATGAAGCATAGATCAGCAAAGTTTCTGAGCATCAGTGCTGGAAGCATGGAACATGTTAAAGCAAATGCTGTCCCTCAGCAGGAGGGCACAGAACTCAAGAAGTGACCTGCTTTCAAACACAGCTCCCACTCAAGGCAGCAGAGATGACCTGACAGGACAGTCTTCAAGAGTCTATTTCAAATTCCTTGCATCAGCAACCGTGTAGGAACTTACTCTTAGCAGAAAGTCCCCAGTAAATCCACCTGTAGTTACCAGCAACAACTCATCTTTCCTTAACATAAACAGCCACGTGGCTCTGCTCTGCAAATTGCTGACCACAAGCTAGTCACAGAAACAGAATTTCAGCTCAAGCACAGTATCATGCTACCCAGAGAAATGCTACCTTTGCTCTGGAGCTGGCCCATATCCACCCAACTCGAAGCAAGATGAGGCTGCCGAACGCTATTTTTCAGAGAGACTTCTCTCACATTCTTGTGGTCTCTCAAAACACAGCAGTTGAGGCACACAACTTTCTGCGACCTTTCCTTTTCTCTCCCATTATTTTAGTGACAAGCATTAGGCATTTATCCAGAAACACAGCTCACTTCCATCCTTCACTGGGGAAAATGAAGATGTCATCTTGCGCAATAACGATGACCAGGACTACAGTATCCTCAGGAAGGCATTTCTAATGGTC
The DNA here is from genome assembly GCA_024733675.1 of Psilopsiagon aymara. NCBI lineage: Eukaryota > Metazoa > Chordata > Aves > Psittaciformes > Psittacidae > Psilopsiagon > Psilopsiagon aymara. The sequence goes on from JANRGW010031152.1 coordinate 21,762, forward strand.
TGCACACTCCTCACCCAGCTAAAACCCCAGGAAATTGAAAGCTTTCTGTGTACTCCTCATGCTCCTACAAGTTACCACAGAACCTTACAAACACACGGTATCCAGGACCCTGCACCAGAATCAGCTCCTAAATGATGGCAGGTGGAATACTTGCCCCTCCAGCAAAACAATACAAGGAAAAAGCTGGACTGCTGTCATTGGAGATGCACATGAAAAACAGACAGTGACATTGCCGCTTGCTTGCAACACGCAAACTGTATCAGATGGTACCGATTTTAAGTTACTGGAATACCAGTGAACTAAAATCTGGACTCAAGCAGGAACCTGTCTGGCCAAAACCACAAGTTCTTTAATAAGTTCATAAACAGTTCTCTGAAAGCAATTTAATCCAAAGCAACATGCTGTAGTATTTGAAGGCATGATGCCAAACTTAAACTATTCTAACTGCTCCTCATGGCAGGTACACCGGCTTCTTTAGAACCCAATACATCAGTAATTTCCCATATTCCTTAATTGCCAGTTCCCAAGCAGTCAATAAACATTTCTACTTTCAGCCTAAAAACGCAGGAATACGTAAAAGCTTCAGTAACCAAAAGAACTGCTCAGCTACTAAATTACATCCAGAATTAGAATCCAATTGGAAAATGCAGCTGGATGTTACTAAAGGCGATCTATCCTGGGCTGATTTTATGACTCAATCAACACAGTACTCGAACATCTGAGTCTCAACATCCTCAATCCATCACCATAAAAATAAATGGCTATACAGGACCTCAACTGTCTGCTCGGAGAATTTCATGGAACCCAGAACCTCATTCAGAGGAACCAAAGTCCCAAAGCTAAGCCACCCCTCAATCAGTTATAAATGCCACTGGGCTTATCCATAGCATGAAAAAGAAGAGAATCAAAGCTGTTACGTTCCAGCACCAGCTCTTTACCCCGTGTAATACTCAATGCATTACCATAAGCTTTTACTTTCATTGCAATAAACGACGCTTTCAGAGCTGCTTTGATGTTCTACCCGTATCGTGACAGCAGAGCGCGCCGATTCACCCGCGATACCCCCGCACGCCCCTCCGCGCCAAGCGGGGCCGGCGGAAGCCAGGGCCAGCGGGGAAGGGAAGAGCCCGCACCGGCGCGGTGCAGAGCGGCCCGGCCGGG